>JAAAKL020013890.1:0-12228 GCA_010016065.2 Carybdea cf. marsupialis auct. non (Linnaeus, 1758) | reverse complement strand
TGCAAGTAGGTTCAAAATTACACTCGGGAAGGTTGTGGTCAAAGTTTATTCAGTTAAATGAATTCACAGCCTTGGAACATCTCTGCTAAGATCTGATAAGAAATTCGTCAAATCTTGTTGAAACATTTTGACTTTTACTAGCTACTTAGAAGCATAGAAGATTTTCCGTATGATGTCATACCTCCCCCTTCCCCACGCCTCCTCCACCCCGAAAAACTCAAAACAACTAAGAATAAATCTGTTTTAGGAACAAAAATCATGTAAATGTAGGTAATGTAGGTAACACATGTTACGTTCATCGACTTTTAAACATAAAAAAGTAAGCTTATTCCAAGCTTCAAAGATTTGACTGACAACGTCATCTATTGACAGGTCGCTCGTACGAAAATCTGCTCCTGTTGGATGTGACCTTATGATGAGTAATGAGAGAAAACGTTTACAGAAGTAGGCACTACAGGAACTAATGATAGTTAGTACCTGCCCCTAATTGAAATTGTCACACGTTTATGCACCCTTGAATTTGTTCGTGTGGGACTTTGCGAGCAAAAAAAAGTAACGCAAAGATGATAAAATTTTTAAGTCTTCTCCGTTGCCATTATTGTGATATCCAAGTTCATAGAGTTGGTCGATAACTGAAAGATGCTGAATTTTATGAAACATTCTACTCCTGTATACGTCACCTAAGAAGTTTGCCCCTGATACAGGGGGGTTTGGGGTTGGTGGCCGGTGTCCCCGCTTCCATTGAGTATGGGCTAGTTTACCGTGATGGCTTTCGTTTCCCCTTTCTTTCAAACTACAAGGAATTTTAGTTTGTAAAAGCTTTCGTGGATATACAGTGCCTTGGCTTGGCAACTTGGATACTACGAGCGACTTTGGACATGTTGGAGTGTTCCTTTAACCTAATTCTAAAACATCTCTCGGTTCCACCAAGGTATGTCCCATGCAAGGAATGCTCTGATGTCCCTTCATGATATGATGTAAATGCGCACCGTGCGAAAATAGTGTACCACTTGAGGAAACTCTTTTAAGCTAACGTGTTTGCAAGAACATACTGTCTACCTTAAAGGCCAATTTACAAGGGCACTGTCGGATTGCATTCAATCAGATGCGAGTTTAACTCACAAAACCTTAGGATGTACAAATCTTATCAGACGAGGATCTTTACTAAAGATGAACTCAAGACACCTTCGTTGCCCATCATATAAGAATGTTACCGCAACGAAAGAAATCATGTTAGTAAACACAATTGTCTATTTCTCATTCTGAAATAACGAACATATTTCAATTACAAAATTCTGCATTTGAATCTAAGCATCGAAAGTCATAATTACAGAAATAATAAAGATGATGATGATGATTCTGAATATTTACATTCGTAGTGAAGAGATATCTATCTATCTCTGATATCTATTTTACATTGTCGTGTTAATTTCTCAATAATCTCGTATTCCTACATGTGGGAATAAGGGCCAGAATTCTACGACTTTGCTGTTGTTATTTTGGGCTGGTTTTTTTGGGGGGGGAGGGGTTCTTGCTTGCGAAATCTTACTCCCCTGCAACTATACGTTCCGAAGCGAAGCCAAATGAGCCATTCGAATAAATTGCAGTTCCGGTAACAGAGCGTGGTATACAGATGGAAAGTGGTTGATAAAATTAATGGACTGCTCGTTTCGGATGTTTAGATGCAGCGTAAAAGGAGTTTGGAAACGTAAACGCCACGAGGGAGAGCAGGATGATGAAGAAAGCATCATTAGGATAATGCTAGCATTATAAAAATTGATGGTGCACCACTTATGAGAAATGTTACGGACAAAAAATACCTCCAATTATCATACCTGAGTAGTTGATAATACAGCACTAACATCAGTAATCCTCTCCCCCATTGTTACAGAATCAAATTACGGAGCCTCTTTGATCAAAGTAGCAAACATTCTAGGTTTCCATCGAACAAGCTAAAAGCCTTATCCTGAACAGGAGAGAGTTCGCCATCTTGGTCAAGAAGTAGACCAACTTAAAACAAAGATCGCTGTTGAAGGTAACCACAGATATGTCTCAATGAGTACGTTTCGTCAAGCTGTGAACACAATGCTAAAACCACATTAATACCTTGCACTCTCTTCAGGCCCAAATTATAACTCATAAATAAGCGCTGACAGTGTAACGTCAGATTCCTCCTTGAACTGATCAATATGGTCCCAAACAATACAAATCGGTGGAGAACAAACCAGCACTTTGCGCATGGGAAGCGATCAAGATCATGCATTTTCACCCTTGTCTTTTGGTTTTAGCTACCAACATCTACCACTTACAACCTTGAAACACTTACGATGCTCACTGATGGCCCCAAAGAACAACAGACAATAAACGACACATACCCGCTTGATCAGTTCAGCTGTCGCGTTTGCAGTGAAAAAAATTACCCTTGATTAATATAGAAGGCCTCCAGTGCTTTACCAACATTAAATCTAATGCTAGCATCTAAATTTGACACATTGTGAGTGGTAGATAAATAATAGCAAGTACTAAAACAGGAATAGGTAGACAATTTCACAGTGGGAAACGAAAACATCTCCATGACGACCAAGTCGCGTCGAAACAAGATGGCGCATAAAATGCCCGTTTAAGGCAATCTGGCGTCACGTTTGTCAGTCTGTACAAAGGGATTTGAAGTGTAAAGAGCTCCAAAGTATTCTGATGGAATTGCCAATAATATAATAGTGGTTTATAAAGGGAGGATGGGAACCTGACAAAATAAACAAACACACCTGACGAAGAGTCTGTTACGTCAGCTTGTATTGATAACAATGACGCAACATATTTATTGTTATAAACCTCAAAGAAACCAGACTGTATCTGATGGAAAGCCAAGGATTCAGAGGATCCACAGTCCCATATAAACAGGGTATGTTAAGCAAGAGAGACTTACCCTAAATTGTTGAGCTGTATTCCATAGTTGTTCCTGAACGACATGTTGTCTTAACACAGGGATACCAAACAAGTAGTCCGAATTGAAATCACGTGCAGCACTTGAAACTGGCATAGGCAAAACAAGCCTTTTCCGGTCAATACTTTGATCACATCAACTTTAAAGTTATGTAACCGGGTTTCCACTTTTTATGCTGTAATTACCCCTGAACCCTATTAATAAATCACGTGCATGATATTTCCCTCAACTATTCTACTTTCCTACTGCTAGGTAATGGAGAGCAATGGGTGGTTTCTGACGTGATTATACTGGCAAACGATCGCAGAGTGCATCTGTGCACAATTTCACTTACTCAGATGGTGCAACCGTCTTAAGTTCCGATCGAAAGCAAGTCAAGCATGATTCCTCCGGTACGCATTTGCGATGGAAGCAATGGCCTAGAAGGAGCAAAAGAAACGAAGTGAGCAATATGATAGAAGCATTACGAGAAACAAAAGGAAGAAGAGGAAGAGAACGTGGAGAAAACAGGAGTAAAAGAATATGATATAGGAGGGAAATATAAAGTGCTACGGAACAAGGACAAGAAGCGTACTGACAGGAAAGCAGGTGGGCGGAAGAAGGAGGGGCGAAAATAAGGGACAGGAGGAATGCCAGCAGAAAAAGGTAAAGGGGGCATGGTGACGATGGAGACGAAATTAGGGAAAGGGAAGTACATCAATGCCAGGAGAAATAAAATAAAGGAAAGAAAAAGTACTGAAGACGACATAATTTGGGTAGGGAAGAAGATAAGTGTAGATAAGCATGACGAAAAAGAAGGCAATAAAAATAAAGATTCCCACGTTGATGACGATGGATCATGTATTCCTGCAAACAAGATTTTCATTGAAGGAATCAGAAAATAAAGCACTTCACTGATACAAGATTACACATTTATGTTATGCTTGCAACGGTAATTGCCGTCAGTTTCCAATTAGTATACGACTTCTTGTAAGCGCGTTTCAAATTAAAGGACAGGAAAACTGATTATCTTGTATACGTCAATCATATTTAAAGACGGAGTAAGCGAAAGCACTTACCGCATTCGAAAATGATGATACCAGCACTCGAAAATCCCGCTTGAGTTGTTAAAGGTAAGGTGCAGACGTCACAGATGGCTCTAAATGCAAAAGGGAAACGGTATGAGCTAGTGGCATATACATGCTGACAGTGTGACGTCAGATTGCTCTTTGAAGTACTGATTTTGGTTAAAACCGATGTGCATTCCCTGTACTGGAGATTAATTATGCATGTCTCATGCTCAAAGAAGGTGTCTAGAGAATGGCAGGTCTCCACCATGCGACCCAAAACAACTTATATCATAAAGGAACTTAAGGTCTACATTAGAGATATCGATGACTAGATGGACATGCATTACATTTGAAGTACAATAGTGTTCCGAGTCAAGTCTCAGCCTAAACACCAGAAAACCTGCACATAAACCTGGTGGAATGGACGTTGATAAACTTCGAGTTTCTTCTTAGGTTTTTGATAAGATATACTTCATGCAAGTGCAGAAAAATTGAAAAAATTACGATTGGCACAGAAGATCGGATAATTCTCTTTTGACTCGAAGCGACTGGAACTCAGAGAAAGTGAAAAAAAAAGTAAACACTCTGTACCAGGTTCTATTAATCAGAACTCGCTTCCCAACCGGCTTGCCGATTGTTGCTAAACTCCACCGTGAGTGTCAGGAATGTTTCCAAGACTATTATTAAAAGCTTTGTTCTACAAAAACATCCTGTGCGAGTTCACATATTCTACTAACGTTTACGTGACATATTTTATAAGAGAAAAATTACGGAACTAATGAATAAACAAGCCACGACTTCTTACCCAAATAATACTACACCAATTCCCCACTGTCCTTGGCCGCCGCCTGCGCTTCCATTTCCGAAAACCATTCCCGAATAATCAACAGCATCAGCGTCCTTGGTTGAGATCAATTCACGTAATTCCTTGTTTTTTGCCGCTTCCAACTAAAATTAACAACAGGAATATTAAATAATATTGTCCTTTGCATGTTAAGGAATAGATAACATGCCGATACCATGTTAATCATATCATTAGTACGCCACGCTGCTAGGATAGACAAGATGTTAGAACAGCCAAATCTTAGCAGAGTAAAGTAGCCTCAACATCGGTTTTCTTGTTAAGCTGAATCTGATAGCACTGGTTGACACTTGAGATGGGGTGGGAAGGGGAGCGACTGGGGGAATGATCCCCCAGCAACTTTTCTTTAACCAAAATAGGTTCGTAACCTATAAAAAATTGCCAGAAGTCTCTTGTGAAGACAAGACAGTGTCATTCATGACAGTTCAACAATTACTGTATAATTTCATTAAACAATGGGCACAAGCACCTTGAGCAAGTCAAAATTTGCCTTCACCTCCCCTCCTTGATATACTCAAGTGTCCGCCCCTGATTGATACAACCATTTCGAAGTGGTTCGATCAGATTGCCACTAAGGAAGACTTGATGACACCCAAAATTAAAACGTTACTTTGCTCAATTAAGCTTTACGATTTTGTTGTCCTTTCCCATAACCTAATAGTGCTTCGATGACCATACCACAATGAAATCTTGTTAAAAATGTTCAACAAATTTCATCAAATGACATTACTGATTATATCAACATTTGAAAAATAAAACTTACATTTGCTGACATGTACCATTGTCCCCTTGCGCGTGCATCGGCAGTTACGTATTCTCGTACTTTGTTCACGATAGTCCTAAAACGTTCCATAGATGTGACATATGCGAATTAACGTGTGCCATATATCACACACATTCAAAATACTATATTTATATACTGTCAAAGTAGTGCTACACGATTAAAAGAAGGAAAGGGTACAGTGTACGTGCATAGCTTGGCGACTTTCATTAAGAGAAAACATTACGAACTTTGTCTTGTAAAAAATCAGCTGTCTTCAAAAACTAAGGCACAAAAAGCAAATGCCGAAGAAATCTTACAGTATTGCCTATACCTGATGGCCACGTGCTTTTCGAACCAGGCACCAAAATAACAGAAGCACAAACTAGAATAAAGGGCATAGTGATACTTCCAATCCTGGACGAAATAAAGGAAACCTTTCGACAAACTTTGATGGAAATGGGTCAAGTCATGCACGGTTCTATATGAAAGGGGTGTCCTCCTTAGAATAGGGCAGCGTGACATGCAAGTCCCCCAAATCACTTTTTGCAATATTCAACAACAGAAGGTTGAGCGGCTGTCATCTTCGTAAGTCTAACATAGGAGCTTCAATATCAGCAACGTAAGATAATCAAAAATTCTTTGTGTCACACATACCTCTTGGTCTCCTCCACCATTGTACTCTGCATGCACGCAAAATAAAAGGTATCAAACACACGCGCTCTTGATTCGGGCAGCTGGCGAAGTATCTCTAGGCTTCTACTGGCCCCAATACAACGTAGCATAATCCACAGAAGCTTTTCCATAGTCCAAGTGTATACAAAGTCATCGATCACTGGCTTGCATTTGTGGTCATCAACTGTCACGGCTTCTGGGTCTGCAGAAGCTAAGGCAGTCGTGATTAAATGCAGCCATTCGCTTTCACTGAGATGTAAAAGCCCTGTCAAGGAAAGATAACCATTAAGCTATAGGAATCTTCTATTGTAGAGACGACATTGCTCTCAAAATTCAACTGACTATTCACATCAACAACATAATGCAGTGAGTTCAAAATATAGTCCACATTTTCAGTTCTAGCACATAATTGTACCAACAGATATACGTCTTTAACGACCTGTAAATTATCGCCGCTCCTCCATCCCATCCTTTAACTCTGTCATCCTCTAAAGAGTTTCTAAGGCTTTAACGTTTACGATACCAAACATAAAAAGTAGCTTGAGGTAACGTAGGGCTACTTTACCACGTCGTGTACCTGATTAGGATGGAGCATAACTGGCCTAAACTACGGAGAACACGCTGTTTATACAGCAACCATCCTAACATAATGTTTATGCAAATAATAACGGCGTCTGATGTAACTTCCCTATGATATATTACGCGTCCTTCATTCCACTCTGTTGCTTTCCAATGATGTTGCCAAGCCTGATGTTTATGATAAAAAGAATTGGGTCTCTTAAAGTACCGGATGGCTACAGTACCAGGTTGTATATTTGTTTCATTTGAGAATAACAGGCCAGCTTTATAGAAGCACGTGCTTCAATGGCGCCAGTCAAAACTCTGTGTTCCTAATTTCCGTGGCAACACTTCTTCCTGGGGGTTGAAATAGGGTGCTTCTGTCTGCGCATTTCTACAAGACAATAAAACTAAACACCAAGCAGAGGCACAAGGAAATTATAAATAAAGCTAGTTTATACCTTTGTTGATAAGGTAGTCTAAGAACTCCGAGTCCCCAAGCTGCTCGCAATTTTCAAGTACCATTGACGTTTCTGATGCTACGGCCAACAGCTCAAGGGCTCCTTTCCAATAGCTAAGGTACGAAAATACAGGCTAAATATTTAACAACCGAAGTGTAAACCACGTAGAGCAAGAAGTATTAAACACTTAAAAGCTGAGGGCAAAACCGTGCACTTTATTGAGCTGTATGTTAAGTCTGTACAGTAGATAAGACATGCAAGAACCCGAAATAAGTTACGATAGTTTAACAATGAGGCTGGAGGGAACAAAACTATATTGCGTTCACGTAAGTAATAACACATTATTCGAGTCTGTAATGGTCTTATATACTCACTGATCTCTTAAAACACTGAATCGAGCATCTCCCTTCTAAAAGTGAGGTCAGACTTTGGACGCTATTTCAGTCCTCATCACACAAAGCTTATAAACAATGTTCCGCAACATGGCGGACTTTCCTGCGCTATTTTGACTAATGGGGGCCAGTACTCGTGACTACACTTTTTCGTAGTTGGAAACAATAGTAAGCTCGATCCAGTCTTTTTTAGAGATCAGTGTATATACTACGCTCAACAAGGCAGGAGACATTTACTGCGGTCACAAAGGCAAACCTTTCAATATACTGAATAAACAGATACCATTCTCCTGGCATTTCTTGCGGCCAAACATTCACCAAAAGAACCAGGAGTACATAGAGATATCATTAACACCGAACAAAAACCTTTTTCTCGAAACTTTAATCACCCCTGTGCTAGAAATAACAGTGCTGAAAATTTTGATTTCCAATCACCAGAACAAGTCAAATCATTTGGCGCAGAGATGCAAATGACCTCGTTTTCAGAACGGAAGTAAAGAATACGGTCGTCACAGGGCACCAATAGGATCATGTGGGATTGAACACGGCACCATCATACCATAGTACACAGTTTATTTGAACTACAACTAATTGAACTGTTAACCATTTCATTATCACTACATACAAAGTTAGAAAAACAGAATTATCATCTAATACAAGGAATCACTGTAGCCTCAGTTACATGGTAGCCTCAGTTACATGGTAACAGATTGCTTTTCACATTGGATAGATTTAGAAACCAGGCCGCAGACAACTTTAGATAGCGGATGTGTCTTTCAATTATATGGCCCCAGTGCTATCCGATGAAGATTTCTTAGCTAAATTCCATCGCTAGTAACACGTGGCAAGAAAACGGCTAAGATATGATACACGTAAGGTCACTGTAGTACTCAAGGCTACCCTTTCAGTTTATTCGAGTCCTCTCTTTCAGAACTAAATCTCAGTGATTGGATTATCTAGATATTGAGATTCGTTTGGGTATAATGCTACAGTAGAGAGATCTGGTACACAAAAGATATCTGATTTCCTTTATAAACCATAGAAACATAACTATAGAATGGAAACGGTTTGATTCTCTTGTTAGCTGGCTTCTTGCCACACCTTGGATTTTGTCGCGAAATTTAACTGGGAAGATGATTTTACGCTTCGTTTCCATTCTAGTGTTAATATAAATTTATGAAGTAAACACGATCTATCGCAGACTTGGTGCAAAACAGGTTGGGGCTACAGCGCATCAGTCCGGAGATTACAGGAAGTCAAGATCAAAGGAGAGGAGCACAAGGCAGACAGCAAAGGAAAGGAGCACGAGGCAGAAAGCAAAGGAAAGGAGCACGAGGCAGACAGCAAAGGAAAGGAGCACGAGGCAGACAGCAGAAGGAAAGGAGCACGAGACAGACAACATAGGAAAGGAGCAAGAGACAGACAATAAAGGAAAGGAACACGAGACAGACAACAAAGGACATCGTTAGTTTTACATTTTGTGAATAAACAAATCAAGCAAAAAAAAGTACAAAATGATTCTCCAAGAAAAGAAGGGAAATGATTGCTATTCAACGATATCCAGACTTCACGGTGGAAATGAGAGCCTGACATGACATGGGATAGAGGCTATATGGTTAGAGAGGCTACCTGGTATGATGAACCTGGCCTTGATTATCAACATACGTCATTTTCAATAGTCACAAATGGAATACCTACCCTCCATTCCTGCAAAGATTTCCCAGCCTTTTCATAAATTTAGCATCTTGTCCATGTTTCTTAATAACTGATTGAATCACCTTCCGTAGTTCCTCCTCGTTCTTGAATTTCAGCAGATGCGCCCCGGGTCTTACATTGCCGCAATCACAAACTACATCTGATATCAAATTCTGTCCTTCAATGGTATATTTTAACAACGGAACTAAGATTTGCTTATCTTGGTACACTGTTTCGGTGCCCTTTTTCCTCAAGTAGGTCAGAACTGTCTCATCATATCCATATCCGTCTAGAATAAGCACACTGATGAAGTGGATCTCCCAGGGATTTAAAAGTCCACTCTTGAAACACTCTTTTACTAGATCGGGTTGCGCGTCAAAGAGTCTGGGAATGAATAGAAAATACGTCATTTAGTTATTGGATATGCTACGACCACTGATCTCTAAAAAAGACTGGATCGAGCTTCCCATGGTTTCCAACAGCGAAAAAGCGTAGTCACGAATATTAGCTCCCTAAAAGTTTAAGTAGCGCGGCAAGGTCCACAGTACTACGTAATTTAGTTTATGATATGTTTGATGGGGACTATAATGGCGTTCAACATTTGACTTCGTTTTGATACGGAAGATGCTCGATCCAGTGTTTTATAGAGATCAATGGCCGGTACAGAGTACAGGTAGTAATTTTTATCAGGTCCGGTTGTGTGTCAAAGAGACTGGGAATCAATGCATAATACCTAAATTTATTGCTAGATATGCAACGAAATACCAATCAAGCCTCTTGTTTGGGCTTGATTTCAGAAGGGCTAGAATAACCAGATATTTCTCTCCATCTCAGATTTTCAAAAAATACTAAAATAGACGATTTCGTACATCAATCATATTCAACAGATAATCATAAATCTTGACGTATCATATAAATATTAAAACCCAGCACAGAAATCGTAATAGTGACATGAATTCAAAACACAAATTCAAAACATTTGGATCCTAAAGCTCCGGTGCTTTTCAGATAATTTTCAAAATTAAGTAAACATATAATCGAACAGACTGATCGAGTATAACAAAATAAGAAAAAAATTCTGAACTATTGAGAAAAATCAATTGCCTTTAAAGAGGTGTAAACAGTGTAATGGAAAGAAAATGGGGAAATAGTAAGTGAAAAACGAGAGGAAGAGACGGCCTGGCAAAGCTTTCACTGATTTGCAAAACGAACGAAATCAGAACAGCAGAGCCCCTACCACGATAACTAAAATAAAAATAAGAAGTCGTAAATACGAAGAGCCGCCTTGGTCTAGTGTTTAAGGAATCGGACTCTCATGCCAGAGGTTGTGGGTTCGAATCCCGCCTAGCCACATATAAAGACTATCGGTTGGGGAAAGCAACGGAAGACCACCCCTGTAAATGTGTTCCTTCCCGGGACATTGGGCTACGCTCGAAATCGAGTATGCCACAAAAAACATTTTTTTAAAATATTCGAAGAGCACGGAAAGGGCACCTGTGGTATGAAAACAGAAGCAGACCACGAGAACCTAATTGAGTAGCCGGAGTAAAGCAATAAGTCACAAGAAAAATGAAATTATAAAAAAACAAAATTTAGAACAGAATGCAAGTCTATGACAGACAACGTGCTGTGCGGGCAGAACATCACGATTGTGAAAAGGGGTCAGGAAGCTTTCATGCCTTCCATACAACCTTCGAAACAAATCAAAACCTTATTCCGTAATATAGCTAATTTAAATATATACAAGGGTGCAATTAATGACTGACGGTACACTGTCACAAACATTTAGGTCATGACTTGGAATGTTTGTTGGTAATATATCCTACAATAAAATGGAATCGGGCCCCTAGGCTATCAAGAAAAGTCGTTGACAGAACATATTAAAAGAATGTATTTATACGTACTCCTCTACAATTGCCAATAGGAGGTCAGGACTTGATAGCTCTAACAGAATTCTTGAAACTTTTCCCCAGTCCTCGTTCCTCATTGCTTTAAGAAGAGCATCACTTTCTGTTGATTCTGAAGAGAATACAAAATAAAAAATCGTGATAATTTACAATGATATTGAGTAGGGCAGTGAAAATGGCGATACTGGTAAAAATAGTGACGTCAAGAAACATTACCACTGAAGGAAGGCTAAATGACAGGACCAACTTTGGGAGGTCTACAGCATTGTAATCAAGTCAGTGGTAGAATTCCGTTCATCTACTTCAGATAATAATCATGTAAAAGCCAATTCTACAGTAAAAGTGAAAAAGGTTGGATACAATGGACGGATTTCATCCACTGATCTCGAAAAGAAACTGGATCGACCTTCCCTTTGTTTCAAACAACAACGAAGTCTGGTCACGAATACTAGCCCCCCAAAGTTAAAATTGCGCGTGAAGGTCCACAGTGTTACGTAATATTGTTTATAAGCTTGTTTGAAGGGGGGGCAAAGGTTACGTTCAACGATTGGCCGCGCTTTGAGACGGAAGATGTGCGATCCAGTGTTTTTATAGAGCAGTGCTTTAATCCCACTTCATTGCCGACGCTGTTATTGCTGATGATGGTAATTATTTTTAGTGCTGTGATGATAATACGGATGGCAACAATACTAAAAATCGAAATCGTCTTCATGATGAAGATGACGATGACGATGATGATGATGATGACGATGATGATGATGATGATGATGATGACGATGATGATGATGATGACGATGACGATGACGATGACGACGATGATGGTGATAATGATGATGGCAGTGATGATGATGATGACGATGACGATGATGATGACGATGATGATGATGATGATGATGACGATGATGATGATGATGACGATGACGAC
>JAAAKL020013889.1:0-12228 GCA_010016065.2 Carybdea cf. marsupialis auct. non (Linnaeus, 1758) | reverse complement strand
GATTGTGCCGTTTTAGTGTGGACGCAGAACATTTTATCCAGATCTAGTGTGGACGGAGAACATTTGTTTCGTTTTCATACCTAAAGTTCCGTTTTCAAATTTAGCTGGCTTAGTGTGGACGAGGCCTAGGTTTCAGTTTGCTCTCGGGTACTTGTACTTTAGCATCCATCCTTCTCGTCATCTTCACTAAGAACATTTAATTTCTGCTACTTCTATTACAAGGTAGGGAGAAAGTCTCATCGATTTTTTATCGCCAGCAATATGGCTGTTGCATACGATTTACGTGAGCAACATACGATGAGGCTTAATGCCTACATAAGATGCCACTTGAATTGTACTTGAATTGCTACTAGGAAAGGAAATTTATACTAATGTTCCTGTTGATAGCGGCAGTAAAAATCCAATACTCACTTCTACACTTTAAATCATGTTCAGTGTCAAAAAAACCCAATGTAATTCCAACTCATTTTTGTGCCAACAGACCTCCGGACAATTCCAGCATTTCTATTCAAAAACCTACATAATCCTCCCACTTGTTGAGGAGGAATAGGACCAGGGGAATGTGAGGTGAGATTAGCTGAATCACGAGAGATAGATCAAGGATAAATATAGATCAAGGAATGGTTAGAATATGCCACAATAGAAGTGGTAAAAATGAGAAAGGATGGGAAAGTAGTAGTGAACCGGTGAAAGGCAGCGAGCTAAACGGATTTGGAGAAAATGGCGTTAAGAGAAGTAAAAAATACCTTGATAAGAAATTGCCATTAAGCACCTGAGAAACAACTGGCTTAAAACTTTCAAGATTATTAGGGAGCTGGCGAGTCAATGGACTGATATTATAGATGATTGAGATGGCAACATCTTAATGACAGAAAAGAATTGAAAGGACGTCGAATACAATAAAGCAATGATCTACACAAGCGAAGTCCATAGGAATTACCAGCCTAAAACACCAGTAACCGGGAGGATTTTAAGAAGCTCAACTTGACTTTGGAGGCGTATTTGACACTGATCATGATCAAGCTGAAGGTGAAGCTGAGCTGCAAAAATTATACTACGGTTTAATAGCCCATGCACTGCTTGGTTTGTTTGAAGAACGAGGGGTCGGAGCACAGGCAATTAGCATTAGGGTTCTCAACGAGGATTGAGAGAAAGGATTATTCACGAAACAAGTCTAATTGGTGACCGTGCAGCTTTTTACCATATCGACCGTTACAGGCTCAGAGGAGATATGATAATGCCATGTGCACAGCTGTTTTTCAGATCATATGACCGCAAACATCACTAGATTACTAGTTACTCAAACGTTATGATATCGAGACACGACAAAAAAGAAATAACAATGATCAGTGCTATAATGCGAGCAAATCTGGGCGACCTCGGCGGACGGTGACCATTTCCATATTGATAAAGTGGAAGGATGACCGTGGGGACGGAATGAAAGGATAGCATCTGGAAAGTATGTGTTAGTGCGTTCGTGAAAATTTGGAAAAGGTGCGTTTCAAAAATTCTGCTTTAATGTCACATGTGTGACTTGAATGTTATGCATCAAATTCCCATTAATTACTGTCTCGAAGTTCACATGACCTTCCAGCACCCTTCTCAGAAACCCGTGTTTGTGACAACGCTACAATGGACATTACCGTTACAGATAGGGTATCAGGCTCTCGGTGTCGCTAGTCACATGTGACTTACACACACGTCCAACTAAGCAAAATCCGCGGTAACTAATAACAGGAATGCATGTAGCAACAGAAGCAGTGAGGAGTGTAACCCAAGATAAGCAGGGCAAGCCAACTCGATCACCATAGACGTGCCTGAACTGTCGAAAATTTCTTGTTAGCTTGCGCGCATTTGTCAAGGACAACATCGCCAATCCACTAGAAAAATAGTAAAACAAAATATGTCGCTCTTTGCCGAATCACGAATACACTGCTCTCGTTTACAATAGCTAAACGTATGTTGGCAGCATGAGGGATCTGCTGTTATTTCTGCGGCAAACTAAAAGCAAACTCCTAGTACATTAGCCTATACAAAACATCTAAATTATTTACAATAGAGAGAATGGACCTTTGATATGGTGTACACACTCTGTTGCGTCAATCAGAACTGAAAGATCAGTAACTATTATCAGTAATCTAAAATCTAAACTCTGTCTATTAAAACAAACACCAATTATAAACTAATTTGTAACAAATCCACGAACAAGCTTCCGAATAATTTCGAGCCGTAGAAAGAAGTAAAGTAAGCGATCCAGACTATAAAGCGAAGCCGTGAGAGGATGATAATTGCTTTCATAGTCGGTGCGACTGCGTTGCACTCTATACGGGCACTGACAACCGACTTGTCTTGTCTCTGGCCACAATTTCATCCATCTCTACAATCCTCACAGTTAATCTGCGACCCCTATCCCTTGACAACTGTGCTACAAGCATGCCACCTTCTTGTACCCTGTACATAATGGACTTCGGACTGTATATGTTTACGAATACCAACCTTGCTGACATTAAAATTAATACACTCCTAGGACGCATGCTAATAGCATCACCATCGTGAAAGGCTGCAAATGTACACATGGGCGTTGAAAGGCATCAATATAATGTACGGGAGTAAACATGAATCGAAGAAACGCTAACGATTGTAATAATGAAGGAACGCTCTCAAAGACTGCTTTTGCTGCATAAGGACTGTCAAATAAGGGCGATCTGAATGCATATCTGTATAAACTATATATGCAGCATTGTTGCCGTCATGCCACAGGAGTTAACCATATGACCCAAAACCTACACCGAGGGCAGTATATATCATTCTGATATCTCTAAAGCTTTGTGTCTTAACTGGAATTGAAAGCAACGGATGTGTCAAAACTTTTGGCGGGAACACCCAGTATTTTCAGTGCGAATATTTCCTCTCCCAATTTATATTTATCTGGAAACATTTCCCAAATTTTCAAGTTTCCAAGTTATTTATATAATTTTCAATCCAAGTTTACCTTTTAAACACCACCTGCAATACAGGTTGGCTAAGTGTGTCCCTCCTTTGATGAAGTGATAGCAGAATTCCCGTCACACTCAATCACTGTTAATTTCTATCAAATAAGTACCCATGGTGTCCTCCTCCCTTAGTTAATTAGATAGTCACTTTTACGACCAGCGTCCGAGCAAAAGACAAATGAAAAAACTCCTTCCTATTCAAGCACTTTCACTTCTTCAGCTACGTTTCTATTAGGAAGACATTTCTCTGTCGCTATCGCTCTTGATTTACAACCTAAATTCATAACCTCTGTCAATGCAAGAAGATTTCACTCTGCCGCCACATGTTTTACCACCACCAATTCTCTAGTGTTGTAGCCACCGCAATTCCGGTGATTACCACAATTAATCACATTTTGCAATCGGATACACCCGATGTAGTATGTCATTCGTCTGTAAGGTTTTTCATTCAAACGTTTTGCAGTAAATCTCAATTACTATTTTACATTTGGCATACTTTGGAAGTAGACCAGACAGAATTCGTGAAATTAAACATCTAGCTGCTTTATTCTTCGTTATATTGCTGCGCGCTCCAGAGCTCTAAATGCACGTTTAAACCTTCAAATAAACCAGACGGTGTGCATGTAACAAAATGTATCAAATATTGAGGTATGATCGCATTAAGTGAAAGGAAAAGTTGCTCCCTCCTTTTAAATTATTTTAAGGTTCGAATGCATCCTTAACCAGAGGACATTAATCGGAGGACACTGATCTTTAATTAGTTTATTAGTTCGATGTACCACATCATTAACAATTTGAAATTTTTATAACGAGTGAAAGGGACTACTGAACTCTTAATAGCCTAAGCAATTATTCTATTTTACTTAATACGAACGTACTTCATCACTCTTCATATTGCATTCATATCGTTACTACAGGCACACTACACATTGCATTCATATCTTTACTACAGGTACGGCACACTACACATTGCATTCATATCTTTACTACATGCACACCACACATTGCATTCATATCGTTACTACAGGCACACTACACATTGCATTCATATCTTTACTACAGGCACGGCACACTACACATTGCATTCATACCTTTACTACAGACACGGCACATAACACATTGCATTCATATCGTTACTACAGGCACACTACACATTGCATTCATATCTTTACTACAGGCACGGCACTCTACACATAGCATTCATATCTTTACTACATGCACGGCACATTACACATGGCATTCATATCTTTACTACAAGCACACTACACATGGCATTCATATCTTTACTACAAGCACACTACACATTGCATTCATATCTTTACTACAGACACGGCACACTACACATTTCATTCATATCTTTACTACATGCACACTACACATTCCATTGATATCTTTACTACAGGCATACCCTCTGCTTTCATCTGCACGCACTTGCATTCACATGCACACTTGCATGCATTCACATGCACACTACACATTCCATTGATATCTTTACTACAGGCATACCCTCTGCTTTCATTTGCAGCTTTAATGATTCTACCCACTTGCCTTCTATCAACCTGTTTCAAAACACACGACTAATAGTTGGGACCTACGAGATAGTACCATAATTTTAGATCATCTCAAGTACTACATTTCATTCAGTTGATAATGGCAACAGGGAGTCCTGAAGTGTTGTGAGGAAACGTGAAAGCATATCTTACAAGAGTGTGCGACGGTTGCCTTACACTACCCTCGGAACGCTACAGGAACTAACGTGCACTCAGCGTGCTGAAGCGCACAGAAATAAAAAAAGTAAAAAGCAGCTAGATTGTACGTTTTACGAATTCTACCGAGATATTTTTACTTTGTTCAAATACCAGGAGAATTTTACAAATATTCTCTAGAACAGACACAATAATTATAAAAAGGTCACTAACATTATGCTAGTAAATCCAATATGGACTAAGAACGTCTCATAACATTCATTAGACAGGTGTCGACAAGACAGGAGCTTTAAATTGGTTTTTATGTAACACGACCTGTGTATGCGAGCCACAAGCCGAAAGTAAAACTCAGTGACTCACGAAAAAAATCCCATGCTCGGCACCCAAGTTACTTCAGAGCCTCTGCTCTAGGATCAAGATATCGTCGCGTCTTCCTCCTTCTCTAGCGAAAACTTTCCATTTTCATTATTACCTAGTTCTTAAATCAATATTTCCATATAATTCTACGTTGCATACGGGATAGAAATGAGCTAATTCTTTTGAAGAGCAATCTCCTATTTAGATCTGATTTTCAAATGATAGTGCTAAATGTAATTACAGTTTGTGATTAGAAATGAGTTTACAAAAAATCGAAATGTACACATTTTACTAACCAGAAGCCATTTACGTCCGTGGCCTTGGCTATAATTTTTTTTACCTTTACAAATAAATAAATTGGCTTGAATTGAACTAAATAACTTGAAGTTGTGAAGGACTAAAATAATCTCTAAAACCCAATAACATGATAATACCACCCAATAGTTGTAAGAAGATAGAGAAACATCCAGATATCTCTGGCAGAAAATCAGGTTTCTCTTTTGTAACCCCACGACTAATATTTTACCACATTGGAATCGTGTCGTCACATCATTCTGTATTTACAAGAAAAATACTTGAGTACTTTCGGAAGATTTCCTAAAAAAACCCTACTTCTGAAGTTAAACTGCCCAGATATGGGTGAAGTGTTGGAATTCTAAACATTGTTTTTGTTCCTAGCTCGTATTACTCATCGTGTGAAGAAACCGCTACAAAATAGCGTACAGTCCATCATGAATGGTCAAGACGGTGATCTTAACGTCGAAAAACCCGGTATGATGTGCCCTCACGATACAAGTTAGCAACAGCCCGAATTTGTAAATGGGTTGACAGATTAAGTCGACACTATAAATAGTGTACATGACATTAAACATGACCCATCATATTTAGAGCTCCATAGAAAGAAACTCAAACGTAAAGGAACGCTATCAGTAGATAAGCACTCCTCCCTAATGTGTTATGAAATAAACCAACAACAGATCTCTTTCACTGCCAAATTGTCTGTATACCATAAAGTATTTTTCCCTAAGGCAATCCAATTACAAGTATAGTTACCTCTTGTGATATGTACGGGGTCACTACTATACCACATATAAACCAGGGAAACCATGGCAGCTGTGTCTCTCCAAGACATTCCTAAGCGGCCTTCCTGTAACCTAATGCACTTGTCTTCGGTCCTTAGTATAATAGTCCTTTTGCCGAGGGTCGAAAAGGTATTCCTCTCTTTCCAAAGGGCTCCCTTCTGTCATTACTTCAAGGTAATGTATTTACATTACAATCAATTGATCACACTTGAATTCGATTAGACAATAAGCAACTACCTTAGTAGTCTCCCAATATTCACCTAATAAAATCTTATTTGATCCAACAAGATAATGAAATAACGAGTGTTGATGGTATGATAAATTTCTTTCAAACGATTGAAATTTTGAAAAGACTAAAACTTGTTTAGTTAAATGGAAAATGTCTCCGCAAACGTTGTTCAGTGCTCGCTTACATTTCTTCTTTCTTTTTACCTTTTGGATATTGAAAAAATAACGGTTTTAGCAACATGGGTTTGAAACATGACACCTGGCGTTTAAAATCTTTCACGTTTTTCCCAGAAATACCAGGTACGGTAGCAAAAGGTAGCAAACAGACACCTCTGCTTACGACATCCCTTGAATTCTTTTTACTGGGATCATTGTTTATTATAGCAATTGTTCATTAAAAGGGTACAGTTTTCGTGAAACAACCTACATATGGTGGATGAAACAAAAAGATTTGTACTACCAAGCAAACAGAAGTTTCTACATTAAACTAGAAGCAAATTCTCTTAGGTATTGGTGAAATAAAAGAATCTAATATGACCTAAGAAAGAGAAGGGTCTAATATAGTATCAGCTTTTATAACACCCCATTAAGTAACTAAGCAAACCAGTTGTAGTAAACGTAAGGAACTAAACAAACTAGTTGTCGTAAATGTAACGAACGTAAGCAAAAACTTACAGTATCGTACTGGGCCTTAATAAAAAAAAATAGCATGGTCTAATTGAATTTTACAACAAAATCCATATTTTATAAATAAATTGAAAAATCTGGAGTCACTAAAAGCATGGGAAGAAAGATCTGGTGATATACTGTTGAAATTTACATTTCATCACAAAAATGAAATGGGTTGAAATTTTCAATCCGAGATAGAACGTTAAGTCTGCCCATATAGCAGAACGTACGAACGTAAACGTCTCTGTAATAACAGAAAGTGGCGCGTCTTTTAAAGGCTTGTTCTATTTTCGCTATTTGTACTCCTACCGTTACTGAACACCGGCAATTTGTCCTTTCTAATTGTCGCCCTGGGCCAATTAATGAAAACTAGGTGGTAAATCTAAGATTTTAATCAAGCCTGGACATTTAATGATAAAAATTTGTAACTTCAAAGTCACTTCGCGTCTTGAAATAGTAATCAATGTAAGCCACTCAGGGATAAAGCCAAAGGTTAAGTTGCTTATGAAGAAAAATTGTGCATCTACAATATCATTTGTCCTAGTCATAATCCATATGGTACCATTACGCGATTACGTACATATGGAAAAGGTGATAACTTTGACCTTAGAAGATATAAAATTTGTAAACAACTATTTAAAGCTTCGATAATGTGAGTGGCCCATAACCTGCAGTAAGAAACTGTTCCCATAACATGGTTCTCTCTTCGGCTACGTCTGTGAAAAACGGGGATAACATAAACTTGATCTTCACACAATTTATCAAGTACATATGTATGGTGACGTAGGTATCTAACCGATTTTAAACGAGAAATTTTGGTAATGAAGCACATGCTTTCCGTTAGATCTGTTGCTTCTAAATGAAGAAGAAGAAAAATTGCCTAGCGAACAATTGCTTCCCTATTATTGCTCATGGCAAGTTAAGTAGCTCTAAATATCATCAGCGGAGCTCCAAAAAAACCCCTCGATCTAAAGATATAATAACAGTTCTATACATATTTCAGAGAACAGCGATTATCAAATTTGGTATGGAGGTCCGTAATGGGAAATGATTTCGTAAAATTCTGTGTGTACACTACAAATGTTCGCCTATTAGAATAACTGAGATACGAGCAATCAAAGCCAAGATATTGACGTATGGTGAAGTAAGGTGCCAATTGAAATGTTTCAGTCTTGACGGAAATGACTATTACTCATTTTTAGGCAAACTCGGTTTTTGAAAACCGACATTTTGTGCTCAGTTTTCCAACAAACAGAAAACGAGACTAAAACGTTATTATTTGGCAACTTTATTAGAGGAATCTAAACGCAATGTACAATCATGGAAAAGCCTAAGGTAGGGGAGGGTGTGTAAGGAAAAAGAAAAGGTCAAAGGATGGCGCAATGAGGTACGAATGACTGTTTTGAGAAACGCAAATTTCACAAAGAATTGAGTTGTCGTAGTCAACAACATTAGTTGTAAATTTGTAACTAGAGTGGTGATTTCAAACCTTCTGGATTGTTGGTATTGATAGTATAAGGAGATTTTCCTGATTTCAGCATCGCGATATTGTCCACGTTGGGAAACACTGATCTAGAGGGCGGTGTTCAAACTATGATATACGTCATTTGGATATACAAAATACACTGAATACATTTACGTCAATTTTTACTTACTAAACCCCAACCATACAGAGTATTTTGAGAGTCACAGAACTAGGGGCTCTAGTAAACTATTTCTGGCGGCGAAATCAATGCTGATAACATTATATCAACACTTTTTTTGAATATTTATTGCTTGAATATGAAACTTAGTAGGTATGTTGATTCATTTACTAGATCAAGAATGACTATTCTTTACTTCAAATAGAGTTTGGCCAGAAGTTTGCAAGTACCTGAAAATCCATTAAAATCCATCGTTGGAATAGCATTTACTTACAAAGTACTCCTTCACTTTCGTGTTTCATTCTGGCAATTTCGTACTCTGAGGTGTGTCAGGCAAAAAAGCAAAAAATTTTAACAAATCTTGGGGTAATTCATAAAGCTTTTGCACAAATTGGGCAAGTTGTTCAAGAGATATCATGCAAGACCGTCCCCCCGGTCTGGATTGGGTTAAGGAACTCAAATGTTGCTTTACTGCTTCACGTCATGTGTGCCTTTGCACTGTCCTACATATCTCGTACCTTTATTTTACATTACAATATCCTAATGTGGGTTTCTTTCCATAAAATCGATCGTGATAAGCCACTTACTTGCGTTTGAAATTAACTCACTTTACAAGCAACGATATGTACATTGTAAAGTTTGCCTGGCTTACCCTGATCGAAACTATTTTTAACATTCCGCATCTGCATCTTAAACATTGCTATGATACTTCATGCAAATGTCCAGTGGGTCTGGACCGTATTACTCTCCCATTTCTCCCCTACAGCTTACTTTACAAATACATTTTTCCCCAACAATTTCTCCGTTGCTTTCTATTTCGTTTTTCAGCTTTACCACTT
The DNA here is from genome assembly GCA_010016065.2 of Carybdea cf. marsupialis auct. non (Linnaeus, 1758). Lineage (NCBI taxonomy): Eukaryota > Metazoa > Cnidaria > Cubozoa > Carybdeida > Carybdeidae > Carybdea > Carybdea cf. marsupialis auct. non (Linnaeus, 1758). The sequence continues at coordinate 2,711 of JAAAKL020013889.1, read as the reverse complement.
TGACGACCTACAAATTTGAACGTTTATACTGATTTCTAACTTATATTTATTAACTCGTCTCTTGAAAATCAAAAGTGTTGTTTTACTATAGATATCATTGGTTTAAATAATGAAGTACCTTATTAACCACAACAATTTCGTGTGTGATAAATTCAAAATAATTCCCTTTAAATCGAAATGACGGCTTACACTGTCACACATTTCCCATTCAGCTCAATATAGACTTATACTAAAGAAGTATGCAGGAAAATAAATTGCAGCTTATTTGTCCTACGATGACATGTGGGGCAGTAATGGTAGCAAGGAAATGGAATGGCGGTTTCTACTTGACAGTTGAGTTTGGAAACACGAGGAGCTGAAACTGAAATTATTGTCGCATCAACAGCACACGTCATGAGAAAGCTCATAATAGCCAGCGGAGGATGTAAGGTGACAATCTAAAAATTTAATACACTAAGTTAACATTCGTTTTTTAATAATACATCCTTGGATCCTCATAGCGTATCTTAAATCTTAAATTTCGGTAACCTGATGTCTTATAAATAAATCTAGATGGTATATGCAATATTGTGAGAAAGGAGATGGGTTCATCTGCGCCCCCAATATCTTAACATGTAAGTTGTGTATGTTGTAAACTTGGAACGTGTTCAGCAAGCAACTACTCTGTTTGGTGTTTGAAAATGGTTTAATTCGATCGGAAGCAGTCCCGGTAAACTTTGAGCGTGTTTCTTATATTAAAAAGGACGTGTAGATAGAATACAAACAGAATGTAGTTCACTGAATGTCAGAAACGCAGTTCATTGGGTGTTCCGTACCTCTTTTCTTTATGGCCATATGTCACATTGAACCATTTGGAATCAAGGCGACCGGAAAACGACATTACGACCTCTTGCTTTTCCTATCTCTATAAACATGACGGTGATTGCGAAGAAATGATTGCCAAGAATCTGGAAGAAAGAACAGAAAAGTTTCTCAGTGAGGTATCGTACACTAAGAATAACATTTAGAGGTTTTAGGAAGCAAGCATATCATACACAGAAATGTAATCATGATTATCATTCTTTTCCTTGCTCTCGTTAACCCTAGGTGTACATTACCAGCGCATACAGGATGTTGAAACAAAAATGGTAATAAAGTACATTGAATATCATCCTCTTGTAGCTGAATGTCGCATTCTGAGTAAGCGAGGTTTGCACTGCATAAAAGGCGGTAAGAAAACCTATTTGATTTTCAGCACAGGTTAAATCGGTAAGAAAACACGAAAAGCAACATTACATACTTAATACTCAACCCAACACAGTTCCTTCAAAACCGAACTTCATTTTCCAAGCATTTGTCAGGAAATTCTCCATGACTCCACACAAGCAAAACATAACAATACCCACTGAGCAACATGCAAAAAAGAGATAAATGTATGATTTAATTTAAATTTACTATCCAAAAACACGCCATCACAAGAAAATCCCCTCAAAACAATATATATATAGAAATGGAAACTTAAACGGCTTTGCTCTCGCAAGCATTAGGATGTTTATACTTCTTCAGGCATAACAACAATGATAATAATGATAATAATAAATAATAATAATAATATTAGCAGATACTATCAGGTCTTTTGTAAGTGAATCCATAGAACAATGGAACACAGAATTGACCGGGGGGCAACATACGTTAGGAAATTTGAAAATAGGACGAGGAATTTTTCAAGGAGACAGCCAGTCACCACTTTCGTTTGTATTGACGATGATCCCACAAATATTGGTCCTGAGGAAGACGAAGATATTGTATGAAGTCAAAAGAGGAGGTGTAAAAGTTAACCATTTGATGTTCAGGGACGGCTTAAAACTGTTTGCGAAAAACAAAGATCAGATTGACAGGTTAGTGAATACAGTAAGAGTCTTCTCTGATGATATCAAAATGGAGTTTGGATTGTCTAAGTGCGGGATGTTAACCATGAAACGAGGACAGATAGCTAAGAGCGAAGGAATACCTATGCCAGATTGTAAGATGTTGATGAATATTGAAGAAGGTGGGTGCAAGTATCTCGGGATTTTGGAAGCAGATAGGGGTAAAACACGAGGAAATGAAATAACAAACAAAGAAGAATACATTAGAAGAGTAAAGAAAATACTCGGGTCAAAACTCAATAAAGGAAATGAAATTTCGGCCATTAATTCCAGGGCGGTTGCCGTAGTAAGATATGGTGCGGAAATCATCACATGGATGAAAATTGAATTAGAAGAGTTGGATAGAAAACAGGAAAATTGATGACCATGTATGGCGCGCATCACCCGAAAGATGGGCAGTTTCGGAAACCTACAGAGAATGTCAAAGGAGAGGGATCATGGGACCGACTAAAGAAGGGCTACTAAAAAGAAATAGAAAGCACGATCATAGCAGCGCAGGACCAGGCATTTTGCACCAGGAACATGAGGAAAAATGTGTACGGTGAAGAGATTGAATCTCTCTGCAGAGTTTGTGGCTTGGCTGATGAAAAAGTTGCACATATTGTGTCTCAATGTTTAAAGTTAGCTGAAAGTGACTATAAGAAGGTGAGACATAATAACGTTGCGAAGATGATACATTGGAAACTCTGTGAGAAATGGGGATTTGACAGAGGTGATAAATGGTAGGCGCACACGCCAGAGAAAGTGCTAGAATCAGAACATTGTAAGATTTTATGGGATTTTCCCATACAAACTGACAAAAGA
>JAAAKL020013886.1:0-12229 GCA_010016065.2 Carybdea cf. marsupialis auct. non (Linnaeus, 1758) | reverse complement strand
TTTGTATAAATAGTTTTATTTTAGGTCGAGCCACTGTAGACTTGAAAAAGGTAGAAATTACCGAAAGCTCGTCGGTCACCTCAGGGCATTTTATGTATTTTATATGATTTTATGCTTTTACTTATGTAGTTATTGATTTTATATATATATTTATATATATATATATATATATATATGTGTATGCTAAGAAACGATTGAGTCTTTCCAATCTCAAAGTCGACGATCCATTTTTGGCTTCGTGGGCTGAGGTTTCCTTACATGTATAAGAGTCAACGTATGAAGAAATGAAAAAGGCCAAGTCGCAATAGACATAAATCCAATCAGATGTTATTTCAACTAGCTTTCAACATATTTGTCTTCCTCAGGTTCTATATACAAAACCAGAAACTACACTATTTATAAACTGATAAGATATGTGTTATCTTGTTTACACTCCATGAGTTATTTTCGATACCCTTTTCGATTTCTTGCATATCAGTCAATGCTACTATTCATGCCACGGCTTATAGTAAATAACTATGCTTGCCAATATTTTACTCTCTGCCATATCTGTTTCTCCCGAAATCTTTTCAAGCATTTGTACTTTTAAATACTTGGTGGGGTCACTAGGGTTCTTGCATTTCTTGTAAGAATGTTTTGCTACTCCCCAACGGTCTTTTGTTGGTCTTTATGTCACTTTTGTGTATACGAAACGTGTTCTTAGAATAGTTTGCTGACCCTACGTATTGTTTTCAACAGTTTGTGCAGTGGATCAGGTATATGACATTTTTACTATTACAGTTCATTTCCCCACTAACTATGTGTATATATATATGTTATATATATTATTTATATATATATATATATCAGGTAGAAAGAAAGAGGTACTAAAGGAAGAGATATGGAAATTCGCGAATGCATTTATGCATCGAGCACTCTCGTACGTTGAGATAATCGTCCTGATTATAGTTAAGTATATATATCAGGTACATATGTATCTTGATTCACAGTTAACTTTCGTGAATCATACATTACTTTTTGATTATGTCGTCTTGTATAGATGTTGGGTGCCATATGATTATTAAAAAGATAAAATGTCTTTAAATGTACATGAGCTATCCCAAGAGGGCGACGAGAATCGACATCATTTGTGCTCAAGAGACAATGTTTAAGGATAGAAAAAGCAATAGCCATGGAGGAGGCCTTATTTTAGATCAAGAGGTATAAATTGGAGATGGAATGAAATGGTTACTTTACTAAGTAACAAAATTTAATTTTAAAAAACAGAATCATATCCAGAAAAACAGCATCCTAAAAGAAAAAAGTAATAATAGCTTTGTAATTTGAATAAGTGCTTTGAAAATGTCACGTCCAAAAAAATACTAAAGAGAAGTATATGCCGACGCAAGAATTACGGTAGCGACATTTGCGTTTCTCTAGTATCTCTTCATGATGTTCGTAAAAATATATAAGAGCAATAAGATGAATTCCCCATATCAACGTGACAGTTTCTTTCAGCGTTGTAAAAATGAATCAGCAAACTATTGAAAGTTGAGCTGATTCAAAGACCTACAATAAAACGCTCCTATTTGCATCAATTATCAACGTCCTTACTCAATAAATTTAGGAGGTGCGTTGCCTTGGCGATGTAGCACAACAACAGCAAGTGTCACGGTACTACCAAATCATGAAAAAGGGTTTTGAAAACGGAGCTGTACTTCATTAGATGCACCTTCTTGTCTACCAAGGTCAAATTTAGCTTTTTCCTAATATCAGAGGGTTATAAGTCATTTTGTTTTATGCAACAGATAAGGATCATGACATTGTTTAGTTCGAAATTTAAAACGTTTTAGTTCAGATGGACCAATTCGACTCTGCAAATAATTTTTGTCCATTCGATGTTGGACCTTACAAGAACTTTGAAACTCTTTGATGAAGACTTAATTTAGAAAAAGCACATTCATTATATAGAACTCAAAATATCCCACTGTTCAGTAAAACTTCTAGGGGGAATATTTTTAAAAGAACAGTTCCTTTGCTATTAGGCGAATGGCTCATTTTTGCAGCAGTTTGACGTACTCGAGTCACGTTTCGTGCGATCCGTAGACATTCAAACTGACTCCAGTTTAAACTAACTCCTAAAAACTCAAAACTATTATAAATACTGACTGGCTCGCCTCCTTATGTCAATCAAAGATTCTTTATGAGCCTGGTACGAATGTTCGATTCCGATCAAACAAATGAACTTTATGCATAGGGCAGAAAGAGCAAAACTAATAGATGCTGTTGCATGTTATTGTAACTTAAAGCCACACTAATGACACACAAGTCGTATTTTGTTACACCATAGAATTAATCATAAAGGAATGTGAAGGAATAAATAGGCAAAGAACAACTCTTCTGGGATAGATTTAGCGACATCAAACTGAAATTTTGCACAACAGCATCACTTTTCTAATCGAGCCTTTAAAACGTATTACTAACTTCTGACGGAGAGTGTCCCTTTTAGCTTCGACAACTATTATCAGTCTATCCATTTATGATATCAATAATGCTCATAGTGTACAAAAAGGTTCATAAAAATCCTATTTCGCGCGATATGTGTAGCAGTCAATATTAACGCCAGTAACGTAACCGTGGGTGAGCGTGATGGAACGTATAAGCACCACAAAAATTCAACTTAACCCTTTCAAATATTTGTAAGCAAAATCCACAAAAAGGTATTCAAAATTTGGGCTGAGCCAAGTAGCGTGAAGAATATCTTCCTACTGGATGCGTAAATAGTTACAGAAATAGCACGCCGAATAAAACTCAAGATAGTATAGATTATGTTATTGGGCAATTCCATAACAATAGTGACATGACAAATGAAAAATAATTTTCTGTTTTCAATGAAGAGGACAGTTAAAATTTATTCATTAAGACTTGAAAGTTAAAAAGGATCTGAAATATGTATATTGAAAAAGATCAATCTCCTAATAGATTTTGCCTGTTAACTTATTGTGTGCATTTGTTCCAAAAATGAGGACGAAAAGAGTAAATTTGACACTATAATTTAAAAAGTTAACAATTAAGTACCAGTAATGACAATAATGAATTTGATCAATCTTGAGCCCAAGATTTTAACTACTTGAACTTTTACCCCTTATGTAGACGTTATTAAAAGATAATGGTAAATTGACTTGTTTGCTGAAAAATTCCTGTGGGTTAAAGTCAGTATATAAAGTGTAATGTCCGTCACGTAACATCCGTCACACACCTTCCTTAACTAATACACATATTCTGACCAATCGACTTTTTCTTTTAGTTTTATTGTATGTTATGTCTGAACTAGAATAGTTCCTTAACAAACTGATAATAAATGTTAGTACACATCATACAAAATTATAGAGAATTTTAAAGGAGATTAAAAAAGATTTGATTCCATGTCACTTTTGTGTAACGTCCCTCACACTGATTATTTCTCATCATGTAAAATCTTAAGATTTCATAGGAGACCAATTTTGGTCAAGACACAAAGCCTCATATTTACAGTCATTTCCCTAAGAAAGTTAAGTTCCTAGAAATACAAGTATAGTAGTATGACACGTTTTGCATTCTCAATTTCCTTCTGAATGTAACGTCCGTCACAGTGGAATTGCCCTATTAGAGTACTGTGCAGGTAAAAGTGAAACATCGCCAACCAAATTTTCTTCAGTTGTAAAACTTGTAAAAGTTGTTCTTCTTATTGTTTTATCAGGAGCGTCAATCTTTTCAAACTTTAAGTACATAACCCTAACACTGTAACCTTAGCAAGGATTTGTAGTACGGATTTTGTTATGCTGCTTGAATCCTTTCAGCATATTAAAATGTTCTTTCGAAGTCTCATGGTCTCCTTTTTAATGGCAGAACCACAGTAACAGTGGGCAACACCAGTCAAGCATACTTGACACGCCCAACTCCGACGTCGGTTTCTCATACGATGAAAATAGTTAAGAAAGTAATTACATCAAATATTCATTTGAATTGGAGCAAAAGTGTTTCTTCTCCACTACGGATATCGACATGTACAACTACTAATCCTAAGACAAAATGAAGAGTCGAAGTCCTTTACATGTTTGAAAGCATGTATTACTTACCTACTGCAAAGATTAAGCAAAGAAATAACAACAGAGAAGACGTCTTCATCCTTGCACTCCACGCAAAGTTTGAAATCCATTGACTGCGCATTGTAGTTTAAAAAATGATCAATTTATAGGCAACTCTTTGGCAAATTCCGTTTTGTTCAAATACAAAGAACAGAAACTGTCTGAAGTTAGCTAATCAACGAAGCAAGAAAATTCACAGCACCCATGTGCAACCACAGACTTTTCTTTCTTAACATTAAAGGATGTTGACCAGTTGAGCATGCAATGTGGAATGGCGTACATATGCAAGACACGGAAAGCTCTGACACCACTGTCTTATATTCATATGCCGTTGTGCCACACCTAGGTTGCTGCCACTGTCTTACATTCATATCTCGTTCTGCCACACCTACGTTGACACCACTGTCTTATATTCATATGTCGTTGTGCCACACCTAGATTGAACACCACTGTCGTCCATTCATATCTCGTTATGCCACACGTAGGTTGCTTCCACTGTCTTACATTCATATCTCTTGATGCTATGATGTCTAAGTGCAAGAACATCATTTTAGTGACTAATTCAACAATCACTGATTACTCGCTGTCCACACTAGCTAATTTTAACTAGGTTTGTATGAAAGCATTTATAAGCCCTCGAAGCCATTTCTTCTTTTTACTAGTCCCACCCATTGGTTTGGCGCCCAATTCTACTCGTCAGATCCTAATGTCCAAGAGGACTGGTCATTTACCTTAATTAAAGCAGCTAAGAACGAGGCCAAATTGCTAGAAAGAGTGGCCTTTTGTCAATATGAACCGAAAACTTTCATTCATATATTTATTTATTATATATATATATATATATATATATATATATATATATAAAACCAAGAAACAGCACTAAAAGCAGTTGAACATACTATATAATAAAAAAGAACAACTTCAGCTTTGAAGCAAGCTTTCGGATGTATATCCTTCTTCAGGCAGGCTATATATATATATAAAATACATAAAATGCCCTGAGGCGACCGACGAGCTTTCGGTACTTTCTACCTTTTTCAAGACTACAGTGGCTTGACCTAAAATAAAACTATTTATACAAATCCATTGAGGAATGTCCTACATGATTTTATGTATGGGGGTATAGGTTCTAGCCGCGATTTTACTAGTATACGAACTAGTTAAGGCTTAGACTTGTAAAATTATCTATCGACCCCCTGCAGGTGATAGCACATACTATGTAAACTACTAGACCTGAAATTTTCACCTTGTTTATGATTTGGAGTCAACAACATTTTTTTCCATTTAGAATTATGTACACAGCAGTTATTTTGGATGCCGTTATACTCTTGGAGGTCACAACATGTTGGGTTGCACCTTTTTTCTTTGAGAAGACCTTGACGGTTTCGTAGGTAAGGCACTGCCGTATATTCTTTTAATATGCTGCACTTTTGCATTTCTTTCAATATGCTGCACAAGACTGTTTTCCATAAATAATTGGTTATTTTATTGAAGTGAATGTAGAAGAACCGTCTTTTTTATATGATGATTCCGTAAAGTGACCCTTGTTTCCGGTATTAAAAGTAAAGAGGAAATTCAATTTTTGCTAAGAGCTCATGAATTTGGGAAATAAAAAGTAAACAAATATCAGATAAGCCTCCAACTCTGATTGACGTACGTTGTAGCTAGGATTGCCTGACGATTGATTTCTAACACACTGAAACACACGAATATAAGTATAATTGTAAAGCCCACAAAAGTTAAAATTACTGGAGTTTTTCTTTTGGAATCTTGATTCAGATTTCACGTTTTTATGATATGCTGAGTACTCACGCAACGTATTTTGCACTATGAAAATGGTGCTGTAACATCAAAAGGTTTAATCAGAGTTTTACTAGGGAAATTTCGTTTACCTGCAAATATGTGATATGTATCGGACAATACGTTGATAGACGTTTGCGAGAATCAACCAATCAATCAGGTATCTTAACTATATTGAAAGTCGTAAAGAACAAAAGAGGTAGCTATGTATCTTCTTTTATTACTTTTTATGAAGTTTCATATTTTTAATCAAATAATTTCTTGATCATTAATATATAATTGTAAACGGTATTTTAGTTGGTTCTGTTATAGAATCAAATTGTAAAAAGGCAGTCGAGTTAAAATGAGATGTAGTAATCCTTAGGCACATATTGTGCCACTACAACTGTTAGATTGTATACTTCTTTGCACTTGTGGAGTGATTTCTAAACCATACTACTCCTGTCACCTTTATACTTACTCTCTGCTTTGTGTACTTACAGGAATCACAATCAATTTCTGGCCATACTCTTTGAACAAATGATACACTGACCTTACATTTCTGCCCCTGCCAGGTAAATTTTTTTTTCCGTGCTTAAGTACAATTTTCAATGATTCCTCAGTATATCCAACCGTTAACAAAAATGTGAATCTTTTTTGCCTTGAATATGTGTATCTAGCTCATATATATGTGATATATATAATATGCATAGAAATGTATGTATGATGTATTTCGGTCCCTAGCTTTTGTTAGGTTGAGCACCCTCTGCTTGACACATTACCATTGCTGTTATTTTGCGCTTTGTTTACTGTGCTTGGGCAATTTGAGCACTCTTACATGGTACCATATGAATTCTTTAAATTGCTTTGTAGCAGAGTGGCTAGTTTCATTGCTAGTATCCAGTGTCAACCCTCTGTTCTGCCCTGAAGAGCCTGCAAAGGTCAAAACAGTTCTGTCTGCAGATTAAGTACGTGCGTATGTATGCATGTATGTCTGAGTACTTACATATGAAAATGGCACTGATGAAGCTAAGAGCAAAACGAAAACTTAGGATTGCTGGTGGTGGTGAGATTCAGAAATCGACTTCCCGGATTGTCGACTTAACTATTGCATTATCTAGTGTAGTGTGAAGTCTCCGTATTCGATGTAGGGGATTCTGGGTTCAATTTCCACCAGTGTCGTATGCATTTCATATTTTTTGAATTCTATACTATGTATTTCATAATAACTAGTGTGTCTGGCTGAGTACGTATATACAAATATGTTTCGATACAGACTCATAGACACACAGAGATTATAAATGAATGAGCATTATTATACTGACGTTTCAAAATATTTCATTATATAAATTTTCATTGAAATGTTTTGACAATAGAGCTTCTCGTATGCCTATAGTTTACGGGGATATTACAGAATAATAAATCACTCTCCTTTATACGTCGCTGATAACCCTTACCCAGTAGTAGAATTTTGATTGAGCGGACATAAAAGTAAACAGTTATCCAAAAGACGAAAGATGACTTTAGTATAATAACTATGGGTGAGTTTTAGGTTTGCGGCGTGTGCTTTACAAACTCTACAAATTTCTCTAGTCGCCACATTAGCTTTCATTACTCCACCAGAGGACATCGATATGCGCAATTTTGGAGACCAACCTCTCTGCGCCATGTGAATTGACCATGGAAGGGCTGCCATGCTGCCAATCATGTTGTAAACAAACCCCTGAAAGTGTTTCTGAGAAGAGAGGGTTTGAAAAGTTTGAAAAGATATTAGAGTAATAGAAAAATATATTTTATATATTTATGTATATTACAGTTTCATAATTTGGCCGCTGCCACAAAGGTTAATTTGCTAAAACTTGGGGCTCTGCATACTCCAGACCCCATTTCATGAACTCATGTTCAAGTTGCAAAATTCAAAGAATCAGGTGACTGGGCCAGCAAGCCAAGTGGCATTTATTTATATACTTCTATAAAATACTCATTTAATCCACAATATCTTTTACATTTCGATATAATATTTTTCAAAATATATATATATAGTTAGAGAGATAATTGGCCGTCTGCAAAACGTGTTATCTAGTTCTCAAGAGTATATGGAAGGTTTTTCAGAAGCACTCATAGTAGGAGGGCTAAAAACCTTAAGGATCATTCTTCGGACAAGATCACCAGAAGAAACCGAATCTAGAGATGTTGGCAGTTTTAGGAGTCAAGCATGCTGTTTTGTATTGGAGTGGGATAACGTTAGTGGTGGTAGTTCTGATAAAACGTATAAAGTCAACTATCGTCTAGATTTCAATTCCCGTTACGTAATGTACCTCCTATAGTGAAAAATTTGGAGCAAGCAGTATGTAGGTAGCACTAAAACAAAGTTTAGACAGAAGTTCTATAGTGACAAGTGTTGTAGTAAGAAATTTGATCGGGGAGTTAGTGTACGCAGAGGGATTTCTTTAAGCACTTTTGGAAGGAAGGTCATGGTGGGTTCTTGGAGAAAGCTACAGCTAGATTGATATACAAACTATAGAGTAGAAGCCGTCATAGGAAAACAATTTGGCAGTTTGAGTTAGACAGTTTTATACCAAGGGGTCTCAACAGTCATGAGGTATAGTTAGTCAATTAGTCAGTGTAACTGCTAGTGCCATGTCAAGTAAGGTAGATTTTGGAGTTTCTTTTTTTTTCATTGTCGTTCTCTTGTCTTCTGGCTTTATTCTTTTTTCTATAGTGGCTCATTTGGTGATTATAATTAATGCGTTTTTTATTGTTGTAATTAAAGTTTCAAATATATTATAGAATTAGTCCTTCATAACCATCAATAAGGGAATGTAGTCTTACTAACGAAACGAGGATTGGGAGGACCATTCTGTTGGAAGGAAAAAAGGAACTTATCGGAAGATATGTGACTGCCATGAATATGAGGTAAATGGGAAAGATGCGGAAAAGGATACAGTTTTTGAGATATTTCCTACAAATGGAATACTTTTGAAAGATCGCCCATGAAAACATTACCTCTGACAAGGCTAGGGTGATGATGGCCTTGAAAATCTGTTGCGATGAACAAAAAAGTGTAGAGCTACATTAAAGTATATTTGATTTATCTACTTTTAGTAAGAAACGAACGAATCTATTTAATGATAATAAGTTAATATGCGTTAATATGCAGCAAAGGAATCGACACTTCTGTCAACAATTACTCACCTACAGAATAGCACTGCTATTGACGCCTGTAAAGCTCCCTGAAATCTTAATGCTTTTAATGACTTGTAAAAACGATAAATATATCGGAGATGCTTGCCAGTGCTACATAATCAGTTACAAGAGTACTGGGTAAAAGTAACAAGAACTCTTGAGACATTCAACTAACATAAAGCTCACGTTAATCACAGAAAACTTGGCCAAGTTAATACAGGAGCAGGTAGAATCGTCTCCTGTGTGGCGAAGAACATAGATATTGGAAACCACCATTACAGGATCACTAAATTAAATAAATATTATGCCCTATTTCGTCGTCAAATGGTAGTAGTATACAATGCATATACAGGTTTTGGTAGCAATGGCACGAAAATGGCGACGATGTGTCTAAAAATAAATGGAGAATGGGACAGCACTCTCAAATGTCTGCTGCGACACATGCCAAAAGTAAGTTAGAGACATAAAATCAAGTATATGCCAGTCTATACTGATCTCTTAAGAGTCTATGAAATCATTAAAACACGTACACGTAGACCTGCTGTCCTCATTGGCAAGCGGCAGAAACTATTTTCCGCTACATGCTTAGGTATAGCCAAAGGAACCCTGGGAGACCTGAGCTACAATTGAACCTTGAAAAAATATGCTAAAGCTATATTTAGTATCGTTAGAAGAGAAATTTTATGTAGTTTTACCAGAAAAAAAGCCCCGATAAGTCCTCTAGTGGTCCTTGTTATCTTATTTGGACTGATTCATCTTATCTGTTGTATTTGAGTGTGCTATAATGGTGGAACAAATACTAGAACATGCTGTTCAAAAGATTTCCTCTTAATTTAACTGATATTCGTGCTTATTATTGGACTTAATATAGTTGATCGCATGCATCACTTTTGACCAGCCGTTGTGGATGAGAGAATGTATTATCATGGAAAAAAACCTGAACATTGTTTGTTGCCTAGGTGGAATTTACACCCTTATGAACTTCCTGGGTAGCATAGGCATGCTGATGAGTGGTTCTGGCCTTAAGGAAGTTCTGACAGAGGTGTGTGCAAAGAATACTGTTTCTCATATTATGTCTGGGATGCCATTTTTGCGAGCAATTAGAGGGAATATCCTAATCGAGCCAGTGATATTGAACAAGTTGTTTCTAATAATTTGTTACTCTCAAGAAGAACTAGTAGAGGCATGATCGCAACTGTCTGTCGAGGATGCTTTTTGTAGCTTTCTTGGAATTCCACCATCTTACAATAAAAGTATGGAGCTATTATCATAAGTGGATCTTCGGAAGAACCTAGAGGCGTTGGAGGGAGACCTTCAAGGAAAAAATCGAGCAGCCAATCTGTGGATATAATACCCTCCACTTTATTGCAATAATTACGGTAGTAGCAGGAGCTGAGCACACTGAGAGTAGGCACCTCCATCTGTTTGTCGTGCATGCTGAATCTGTTAGTAACATCTGGTCACGGTCATTATGCAAAGAGCGCCCCACCCGTGTTTGTACCAGTGTTTGGTAAAGAATGGGTACCATGTAATTAGACGAAATGATCGTTACTGAGCAGGACATTGGCTTGACCTTGTGATTGAGCACACTATGATGAGATCTATTAAGAGAGGCGGTGGATTGACTAATGGCCGAGTAATTTCAGAAAGTGTAAGACATATCTGGGGGCTAAATGTTCACAAGTGTGATGACGTTCATGAAGTCAGGTCAAGCTTGACCCAGCTGACATTTTTCTTCTTCTGAACAATATGCTGAAATGAAATCAGCCTGTCAAGTCATAGAATTCAAAGATTTTGGAAACAGTACGGCTGCGGTTAAGTCTCTATTACTCATTCGAAGGGAAAGAGAAAGAGTTAAGAACAGTAGCTACTGATAAAGAAAGAAGTATAAACTGTGATGAGCTTTGAGAAATCGCCCACAAACTCCAACTTAGATTGAACGAGGTGTAATTGAGTGAATCAAAGATAAAGCGAAGCAGTAGAATTGTATTTCTGGAATTGGTATTTAACAGCGTCCAGATCGGAATGTCTTTCGGAAAGCCTGCTGCACTTTTTACTCATTTGGTTGCTATTGCACAGCGAGAGGACGATATCCAGTCTAAGTTTTGAGTAAAAGCTCACAACAGTTTCAATGACTCTGTTTGATGACTGCATTATGCGAAACAAAACAAATCAACTCTAAGATATCTGTTTCGCAAAAACCTCGAAGAAAGCTGATTTACGAGCAAAAAAAAGTCCTTGGTGGCTCTGCACTGCTACACTGAGTGAGATGGCCGAATGAATGCACCTTCACAGAAATGTGTGATGCATATATAGAGTTTGTTTGAACAAACAATCGTAACTGTTGCATTATCTTCGATAGGTACGAGAAAGGACCCTCTGCAAAAGATCATGATTATTAGAGACAGTATGCAAAGAGAAGATCAGTAGATGTTAGAACAGACCTACAAAACAAAGCGCAAAGCAGCAAAGAGGACTTTCTGTCAAACAGCGAAAACAAGTTACAGTTCAATCAAGTGCTAAAGACATTCATAACAGATGATCATGAAGATGTGCAAATAAATGAAAAAGATGAAGACGGGAAAACTGAGGAAAGTGCTGTTAAAACAGCAGCTAATTGGTCATGTGTGAATGTTTTGTGGATGATGCCAACGTGGCTGTTCTTTTTCATAACTTGGAACCAACCATGGCCGACTTTACATTCACTTCGGAGAAAGCTGCAAAATCATGGAGCATTGGAGATGCATGGGGGGGACGTAGACTCTGCAGCTAGAGAAAATATTCTCTTCCTTCACGCATGGACTGTATGTGACTCCAGATCGGTAATCTACTCAAAAAGGGGGAAAAAAGAGGTTCAAGTCTTCAAAGGAAATACAGATGATCGGAGAGTGTATCTGGAGCTGCCCGTCGAGTCAGGACCATGTCTCCAGTGCTGGAAAAGAATGTCTATGATTATGTATGGAATGGGTTAGAATTCCGCCTAGTCCGATATAAAGACTATCGATCAGGGAAGACAACGGGAGACCACCCCTGTAAATGTGCTCTCTCCCCAGACATTGCTCACTCTGGCTGGGCAACAGGCTACAATCATGGACAATGAAATGTGAAAGTTTCCCCAACCCCCGTTCCAAAATATTGTTCAGTTTGAAAACGAGCAT
>JAAAKL020013885.1:0-12230 GCA_010016065.2 Carybdea cf. marsupialis auct. non (Linnaeus, 1758) | reverse complement strand
TAACCTGCGTCATAGCGAAAACTATACGTGTGCCTAAACTAGTAAACAGAAAAACACCTACTTGCTTAATAATAAAAGTAGGACATGTACAAGGGATAGGTCTTTACAATGATTGTTTGTGCTTAAACACATTCGCAGGAAATTTAACGCTCTCATTTTCTAAAAGTTGATGCGTACATAGACATCTTGCTTCTCCTCCTCCTTGTGCGGCAGTGTACCCCTTTTTTTTAGATTTTGAGGAGACCCCCCTTACTGCGTGTGCAAGTACTAAGTAAATGCTCCCACGTGAGATCAATAGACTTTGTACATATGGCCATCTTTGACGAACAAATATTGAAATCATAATTTTGGCCTGCAGTTAGATTGGTGATGTTAAACTGTCGATATCATATAATATGAGGATACACTACAACTGATTTTAAATTTCTTATAAAGTTGGAGGACGCTAAATATAATGCATAATTTCTGATAAGGCGATTAATATACCGACACGCAATAAGTAATAGTATGCCAAAAAGGAAACTATGTTTCAGACAACGTTTCGCCTGTAACTGACGACCTGATGAAGTCGGTTATAGACAAAACGTTGTCTGAAATATAGCTTCCTTTTTGGCATATTATTCCTTATTCCAGCATTCATGATTCCACCGCACCACATTTTCGCACCTTTCGCTATTGTAATTATCAGTGATTTAGGTATTAAGCCTACAGCTAAGAAATACGACGAGGAAACTCTTCACCTTTTCGTATCATCGAGAGCAAACCAAGAGGTATGCAAGCGCAAATATTTGTGGCATATAAAACTCAAATCTTTATTGTACATAAAACGCAAATGTTTATTGTATACAAAACGCAAATGTTAATTGTATATATAACGCAAACGCTTGTTGTACATAAAATGCAAATATATGTTGCATACAAAACGCAAATGTTTATTGGTTATAAAACGCAATTGTTTGTTGTATACAAAACGCAAATGTTTATTGTAAATAAAATACAGGATCAATCTATACCGAAAGTAAGGCTTGATGGAAGAGGAATTCACGCTACCAAAAGAAGATGACAAAATTCCCTTAACTTTCCATAGACTATGTTCTTCGTCGAAATTCGTAAATATTCATGCATCTTGGTCACAGACCAACAGACTGAAATACGTACAAGCAGACAGAGGAAAACACAGTCTCAGACTCTATCCTGTTTTGCCCATAACACACTTTCTTAAGGATTCACCTAATATAAAGAAGGTCTAAAAACCGGACAAGTCACTTAAGAAAAAGATTTGTTTGCAAACAAACGATTTACCCACACGTATAGCTTGTTGCGCGAGATCGCATGTGTTTCAAGAATTCGTTTGCAGATAGAATCTTGAAGAGGGATCTAATGAAACTGTGCAGTCTTGGAACGACAATTTTTTTATGATAATGAACTATGCTCAAAGTAGAGGGGTTGCAATTTTTTCACACGTTATACTAATTTGATGTATATATTTCGCCTGCCTCGGAGTTGAGTTGGCATATGCATGGCCAAGGCCTCCAGTTTCTTGTTTTTACATGGGAAAGGGATGATCAGATTGTGACACCGATTATTTGGCCATTGTCATAATCCAAAAAAGGTTAATAAGTTGTAATTAATGCATCAAGGTCCATTACGTTCACGAATAACAAGGGTAGCTATCCACAAAGCGGCCACGGGACTATCAAGGGAATTGCACAGAGCAAATATACCCTAGGAGTGGGCTTTGCCATTGCTACACAGTGTAAAATTGTTTGTCTTACATCTCTAAGCAGTATGACATCCAGTACAAGAAACACTTTAACCTTACGCATTCCGGTACTACATTCCTTATAAAACATTTTTTCACGAACAATATGCGGCACTAAATTTATCCCCATAATCCTAGCTGTTTTTTCCTACGAAAATGACAGTGGAAGACTTGTTACATTAGGGAGGGGTAGGTGACTTTGAGCTGCAGTTATAAACTTTTTGCATAATGGTTATTGACTGTTGTAATATACTGGATGTAATTCTTAGGGAAACGAGGTTTTACTAAGACTCCGTCATACTGGCTGGCGGAGTTTGATCAAGTGGAATGAACGCCACCGCCTGCTAGTTCAAATTATGGATCGACCTTTGAATACGCCAATTACCCTTATTTTCGTAGTTAACCAGGTTTGGGTCTGACCGTTTATTCAGGGGAGTTTTAATAATGGGCCTACTGCTCAGAAGAGAGCCTATGGAGTAGAAACTGCATATTACAGACTATCAGTTATCGTTAATTCAAGTTTATCTAATACCTATATTTTGCACTAAAAGGTAGTATCTTTTGTTTCATTTGCTAGTCATTGATAGGGCAACTGCCCCCTATCTCTTGATTCCGCCCTCACTACGAAATCGTGACAAACAAGGAGGCTTTAAGGAGCAACAGTATTATCGTAACGTGTTTATAACATGTCAAAGACATTTATCATTGTTAGTGGATAGCGTGCCAATCTTCATTGGAAAAATTGTACGATTAACTTTGTAAATTCAAGGAAAACTGAGCGTGCAGTCCAATCTGAGTATGAATCGTAGGTCATGACTTCCATTAAGGCAGAAAAAGAGTTGTGATAAGGTGAAGTAGTGGTCGTTTGTTCCAGGGAATGTTCGTGACACGAATAATTTGCGTGAAGCATTGAAGAAGAATTTACAAAATAGCCGATAAGAAGGACCATGTGACTGGGCTTTATGGTCCATTAGAGTATTTTTTGCTAATGCTCCATCTCTCGCTTGCATGTGTACCTATGCACATGGAACGTTCGGAGTACAAATATCAACCATTCTCTCCTGTAAATCGTGGAGTTTTAGAGACAAAGATACAATGCCATTATCTTTTCCTAATGCACGAGCATGTCTCTTGATTTTACCACGCATAGAGGCTTCATTACTGAATTGTTGAAATAAGCCATTTGCATGGAAAGATCTCGTTCATGATTATAGTCTAGAGGTGGGGCTCGGGACAGAAACGTTTGCCATATGACAGGCAGAATAGGATTGGACATGAAAACTGATAGAATTACGACGTTTATACTTATAGAAAGATCGCAAGTGTTAACAGGTTATTTCCATTAAGAATCATGAAAGTAAAGGTGCTATTGAAGAGCTGTTTCCTGCCTTGATTCTTGCCGCGTCCCTGCACTTAAAGCGCTATACTTGTTAGCCTTTATTCAATGCCTATGAACAGAAGTTTAGCATTTCAAAAATATCATATGTAAATGCTATTCAAAGAGTATATGAAAGTACGGGCAACAAGTCATCTGCTCCTATACAAATGATAATTTATCTTTCCCCATATTGGCAAATTAGGCGTCAAAATAAGACGTAAAAGATTGCCTTATGTAAGGGATTTGATAGTGCTCATATTCTCTTCAGACACTGGTCACAGCAAATTGCTTGGGGTGAAAGAGGTAAACTGTCACTTCAAACGCTTTGCTGTGATAAGCGTCTGGCAAAAATCTTAGAGCATTGATGGATCTGTTACTTGACGCACGTTTAAGTGATAGGAGTTTGGAAAGCAAAAGAACTTTTAGAACAACCGGGTTTTTGTTATTGTACATAACTCTCATGATGACGGAAATTGTTCATTTCCCTGGCTCCATACTGTGAGTATAATAACAATGATAAGATCTCTATAAGTGAAGCAGACACCTTATCAGACAAGAGAAAACGCTAGGTGTTAATTTAAATCAGACAAAGATAATCCCAGAAATGAAAGACCGATTGAATTATCTGGTGAGATCGTGAGAGAGATCCTGCTTTCACTGTTCACATAGATTATCAGACTATGGATTTTTGTGCCTTCCGATGACATAAAACGAGTTTACTACAGTGAACAGCCATGAACACTGGTAGCACAAGACAACAGCTGTGGCAACGACGTTGCTAGGAGCTCCGTGTTACATATTGATGAGCTAAGACGGAAATTCACTGGCCATTTTCTGATTACCTGTTATTCCTTCTCAGTACATGACATCTTATTTTGAACCTTACTAAAATATTACAAGGTTTTCTTAACAGATCCCTGTTCAAAACTGTAGACACTAATTTGTTCAGAAATTTAGCATTACGAACGAGTTATCTGTGTATAAACTTTATTTTCAATAGTATACTTATTCATCTCTTAAAAGAAGGCGCTGTCTGAACATAGAATCAGCATGAAGCTCTTCATAAATTACAAGCATTTTTAAGATGAGGAACTGACCGAGAAATTTGTATTGGCCTTCACCTCTTCTCAACCGCAGTCTTACGTCGAAATCAACAATCTCCCAATAGATGCATCAAGAAACCTTTTGGTACTCCGTATGAAGTAATAACGCGTTTCTCCTTATAAAGGCGTCCCTTCTGCGAGGAGTTTGTACGTTGACAGGGGTCTAAATATTTGGAGCTTAAATCAAAAGTCGCTAAATTTTTCTTTGGTTCTTTTACAGCTTGAGTTCATCATCCAAATAACGCTACTTAAATATCATTTATCTCTCAACCAGCATCAGTATTAGTAGCAGTTTTGTTGCCTGAGGTTTCAGTATCCACGCCAAGCATTCTTCACTGAGAAATTTGGCTAGGACAACGTCTTGTGTGATTGATTAGGAACTTTCTGTAGTTTCTTGTATCCTGGTATCTTGTATCTGTAGTTTCTTGTATCCTGGTATCTTGTATCTGTAGTTTCTTGTATCCATTAATCTCAAAGAGGGAAGATAAGTCTAGTAACACAATTCCGTCTTATGTATCATTGCTGACTTTTGTCGTGCTTCTAAGAATAATATGATTGCTTATTGTGAAACAGAATTATTTTACACGATCATAAATATCTGGAAAGGAACTGTGATCTGATATAAACTTAAAATAGAATACCTCGTGTCTTCCAGTGACCGTGTGATTTGATCGAGTTTGTTGTTTTTAGAGGTGGATAGTTTCTTTTAGTAGTTGTTTGGTTTTTTGTGAGCTATAATAGTTGCATTCTCTTCAGTCGAATATGCCTAATTTTGTGAATATGTGGCTGCATTTGTTTCATATAAGATTAATATGAGTTTGTAAGAAAATCATCATTATCATCATAAACATCATCATCATCATCATCATGTTCATCGTCTTTATCATCGTCATTATCATACGCATTATTAAAATCATCAATACAAAATATACGTAGTGATATAGGGGTAGCAAACCCGTTTACGTTCATTTCTAGAATCTTGTCATCATTTGTTTTTCACTTTAACACTTCTTCATTCATTCATTAACAACACCAATCAGAAGATAGAGATCCTCATAATTGCGTATGTCTCTCACTTTCGCACCAACATGTCTGTGATATAAACTTTGTTAAATGCCATGGAACTCTTTGAATATAATTTAGCACCAGTTTTATGTCTTGAAGGTGTCCATATTTCCTGACTCTTTCTAAACAACACATTTTTATCATCGTCTTAATATCATCAATGTATAAAAGAAACTGGTATCACTTTCCGGTTTGCACGTAATCTTAATTTCCATTGAGACAATTTCTGACAAAATTCCTCGCGTTTCCTAGGAAATAAAGTACACGGTTTGAATGCAATACAACTACATTGCTGGTAGCTTAATAGACGACCACGCATCCAATGCGATTTGAACCTGATGACTATAGAAGGTCTTGTTGTTTAATGATGTCCTATTTCAGGTGTTTTTCAAAAAGACTAAGATTACTCATATTTCAAATCCTTCACTCAATACAAGGCAGGGCTGCCACTTCAAGGTATTGAGTTACTTTGAAAGAAGTGGAAATAAACATTAAACAGAAAAGTAGATCTAATTACAGACAAGAAATTTAAATATTTCAAAGAAAATAGCGATCGACATTTCATCTACAAGTGTCTCTCGCCTCTCTGAATATTGAGCTGCAGAAATGGAGCAATCGCAAAACCATAACTGAGAAGGAAGAGTACATGTATAGGTATCAAATCTGAACCTTAAGTCGTAGATTGAAGCTGCCATTTATGTCCTTATTTGGAACACTCCAATAGAGACAACAAATCAGCTCACTGTGTACTTCACTAATTAGTTCCCAGGCTTTTTTGGATATCATTTTCTACGATCATTATTCAACATACGTTTACTCAAAGCTGATACACTTCGGTATTTGATTTTGCCTCTTAAGTTAATTATAACATGAAATCTTCAAATAGAGTTGAAATCAATCCCAGATTGCAAACAAACACCACCAGCCATATTATAAAATACTCTAAATGGACTAAGAGTCAAATTTTTCAATTTACAACATTTTTTCTCATTTTTTTCAAGACATTCTTATAAATAAATCTTGGGTTTAAATTGCAAAGAAGGCAAAATAATAAAGATGCTTACCACATTCTAATACAATTTTCAAAGTTTTAAGTTTGGTATAAATTATACTTTTCAGAAATGTGCTATATATCCTAACATATATACACTGTGTACCTGTCTGAAATATATATTTTACAATTGGGTCATCTTGTTAGCAAACATGTGGCTGGTTCACTCTAAGGCAACATCCTTCTTCGTACATGAAATGCCGTTTTACATCTTTGGATATTCAAAACTTCAAAATAACTACAAATGTACACACGATTACTTCTCTGATAGTCACTAGGGCAGTGTTTATAAGGAAAGGAACCTGAAAGTTAACATTGGAACTTTTGATTCTTGCCAATTATTTAAAAGAATGCAAAGTCAGAAATTCCGCAAATTATACATGCACCAGAGTTGCTCTTAGAACGATCCTGGACGGGGGTAATGTCAAATTTTTATTTTCTGCAATAAAACCCTTTCCAGCTTTGAAAGTCAAAGAATTATCACATATTTCAGCTCTCTATTGATATTGATGTAGGAGGACTTACAGCACATGAATAAAACATGTCGCGTATTGAATTATCACGTGACTCGTATTATGTCAGGAAATGTCGCCAAGACTCATTTTGGTGAAATCCATAACGCCTCATTGTTGCATTCATTCTCAGAGATGAGATCAGACAATGTGGCCAAGAGCTACAAAAGCCATCTGCTTCTCTTTGGAGGACAATGGAAGTTTGACTAATCTGTTCTCAATATTTTGGACGAAACTTCTTGCTGGCGTTGTCAACTGTCCGCGGTGACATTCAACAGTTGACAGGAACTGAGACCAGCGCTCCTTTTATTTGTTACATTTTGTCTTTATTAGACATTAACATTTTATCATGATTTAGCAATACTTGTGTCGGCGCCTAGACGATCATGACTTATTTCCTGTCGTGTACTCAAATTCAATAAATCACCGATTACCAGATTCCATGAAAGTCATAAAACTTTTCACTTGCCCATTTCTCGAGAAAAAGAGTACCAGCTTTTGAAGATAGATTCAAGGGCATCCTATCGATCAGTTAAAACTCAGGAAAACTGTTCCTGTTAGAGTTCACCTGATGTCATCACTATTTACTGGTGTGCAAAATGTCAGTGTGTGAAGGCTTATCACCCACAGGAAGCAAATGTTTCGTCTTTATTGATTACTCAGTTAATCTGTAGTTAATTAATCAATAGCTCTTTTAACTTTTATGCAGCTGAATAAATGTGTTTTGATTACCAGTACTTTCTGCTTGTAGGGGCTGGTAACAAGGTTTAAACTTCAGAAGTTAGAATAATGAGGACAAGTGTGCTGTTGTCGATCTGGCAGCGCTGGCAGCAGTGTTGGTAGTTTTGCCTTGAGGAATGGACATTGTGGTCGGCCCACACACAGGGACACGAAGAATAGGCCAATATCAAAGTCAGGATAGATACAATGTGTTAATATCTGGAAGGTTGAGATGGTACGGTCATGTCCGGCGAAGAGAGAAGGAGGAATCTTTGGGAAGAGTGTTTGTGATGGACGTACCTGTAAGGAGACCACCGGGGAGACCAAAGAAGACATGACTCAGCACAGTGCGAGAGGACATGAGGAAAAAAGGACTGTGGGAGGAGGATATTTACGACAGACAAAGATGAAGGTCTCTGTTCAACCGTCTAACCACATAAAATATGGGACAAGAAGACGCTAAATGGAGGAAGAAGAAGAAGAAGGATAGATACCAGTTTTTCTAGGGTAGTCCAAGCAACAGATAATAACGACAACTGGAGAAAGATGATTCGTGCTGCCGTAGCGAGAGAGAACAACGAACGTTAGGGAAGGCGCTGGAACTGACTGAGTGAATGGTAAACATTTGGCTAATATTGTGACGTCAATTTCAGCATTAATAATACCAGCGATAAATAAGGTTTCCTCCTCGATTACCTATACTTGGTGCTGAAGGTCTTACTTAATCTAAACATGTATTGTGAGGCTACTCTACTGTTGGTAAAAACTGATAAAGTAACATCGGCATTTTATCAAAATTTCAAACAAGGGCAGTTTTGATCTGGTAAATTTTGATTTTTATTCAGCTTACAAACTCACAAAACTGCTACACAATTTACGTCTGTTGAATGCAATCAGTGTGATGTAATACTGGACAGTTCCTTGTACAAAATACTGTAGTGTGCAAGCCGATTTCAAGATCGTCACCAAATATATGTTGCCCATAATTTTGGCTTTGTACCTGGCAGCCTAATTAAAGGATTCTGAATATTTTAGGTTCAAATTTAGATAGATTGTAACAGGAAAGTGAGGATTCCCAACCCAGTGTAACAAACAACAAACAAGTGTAAAAACGAAAGATGTTACGCTGCGGAATTTCCTTTGAATAAGATAAATGCATTATTATTATTATTATTATTATTATCATCATCATCATCATCATCATCATCGTCATCATCATGCGTTGAACATCCATTGGACCCTTTCGAGGGTATTGGACTGTCCTTTTTGACATTTTGTAATTTTTATTCCCGTCTTTGGCTATGTCTATAATATTTATGCATTTAAAATCGCTTCCTTCATCCGACCTTGTAGGCAAATCTAGAGATTCATCCCAAACATCCAGATAATCTCCTTAGATCTGAAAATTTCTTAACAAGTGGTAACTCTGATCTTGAAAGCTATAACGGTAGGAGGGCGGCCAACATGACAGATGTAGCAAATGAAACACCTGCTCCTACCTTCCTTCATGAACTTTGGACTAGTTAATAAGCAGCTAACGACATAGCATTACTACCTACCTGATACACATCTTCACCTGTTTCATTAACTACCATTAGCTCTAGTTTCCAAAAGTTCTTAGTAATAAAAAACTTGAAAAACATTTCAGAGCATTCACTAACATACATACAAGGGCAGTATCATTAGCTTCTGAAACAATTACTAGTGCGCTAATATGAAAGAAACCATTTCAATTACCTCATCGCTTTGTCCTCCCTCACTGATAAACCAATCGAAAGGAATGGCAGCAACAAAGTCGATAATAAACCACGTTCTCAAATAGTTTTTGGCGATCTGTTTCGGTTCAGAAACTACCTCGTCTGTTTCTGATCGTAAAAAAGTAGTTCTAAAATTGATCAAGATGTCAAGAAAGAACATTAGATCCACGATGAAGCTAAGTACAATAACTGGACTAACTCTTGATTTTGATGTAAAAATCTTTTTCACGCTCTCCCGATCGGATATTGGCATGTCCGTAGGAAAGGTTGCTATGTACGGAATTTGTATGGCTGTAATTATTACTAGTATAAGAACTATCCAATCCCAGAGGATTTTGAATTTCGAATTGTGTTCGATTATTAGATTGCATTTTCTTTTCCTTTTTTGTGATGTATTGCTGGTCAATGAAGCCTACGAC
Source organism: Carybdea cf. marsupialis auct. non (Linnaeus, 1758) (assembly GCA_010016065.2). Lineage (NCBI taxonomy): Eukaryota > Metazoa > Cnidaria > Cubozoa > Carybdeida > Carybdeidae > Carybdea > Carybdea cf. marsupialis auct. non (Linnaeus, 1758). The sequence goes on along the minus strand of JAAAKL020013885.1, from coordinate 2,463 downwards.
GACAAACCAGAATAATGATAGTTAGACTTACAAATAGATACAAAATGTTACAAAGTTTACATGTATTTCTTAACTAAGAGAAAGTTGTATCGTAATAAATAGGTTCCCTACTCAATTTGTTACCAGGTATATCAAAGATGATGGAAGTTCAACGGACATACTCTGCAAAAGGGGTCAAGAAGGGGAGGAAAAAGGGGGACAGCTAGGACGACGTCAAGAAAAACTGTGGAAATGGGAAGGCAATCAATAGGGTAGACCATATTGGCCGAGGATTGGGTAGCAGTTGCAGTGAGATAAGGGTAGAGGCTTTCTGTGAAGGCTCCATGGGCTAATAGACAAATAAGCACAGAACAATTACTTGGAATCGGCTTTTAGTGTTTCGTACCAGTTTCTGACAGGCATGCATTTTGAACTTGTTTCCATAATGAGCCCTTTCGAGAGGTATCGACGTTTAAATATCACATAAAATAGAATACAAAATAGGAATACTTTAAGCTTGATTAATTCTAAACGGCATAAGAAAAATTATGAAGTACGTTAATATGGGTATTTGTCCCTTAGTTTGAGCTTGTTACAAAAGTTCACCTTAGTAATAATTTGTGCTTAAAATTATAAATTGTCAATTGCTTTTAAATCTATAGAGAAATTATTCTTGGTTTCAGTTCCTGGAAATAAGACACACTTCTGTTAGCGAGAGCAAAGTCGATCTTATTTGTTATCAAGTAGATTTTTAGCATTTATATCTGTTTTAGTAATAACATATATATACATAATTACTAAAATCAGAACATATATTCTTACTAGAATCAAATCAGGAACAGAGCACAAGATAAAGGCGACATGTTTGTGTACCTTACACCACATTTCATTACATGCAGCCATGATCATTGAAGGATTAGCTATTTAGAAACGTTTAAGGGAGGATAAGGGACGGCAGTAATATTTATTAACTTCCAGCCCGTGAAGTTACCATGACAAGCCTTGAGGTCTTCATAAAAATAGTTTTCCAGCAAAATCATTTAAAATGAAAGCAACTGTATTTTTGTTTCAAAGCCACAAAAAAGGTAGAGGCTGTTATTAGGTTCTTAACACCAAATTGTTATTGATTTCTTGTCAAAAAGACTTCCAACTCTCAGGGCTCTCTTCAGAATTAATTCAATTAAAACAATGGTCCATGTGACACTATGAAATCCTTTAAATTGTGAAACTCGATTAGTGGTTCAAACAATTTCTTGGATAGAATACAAGTAGCTATTGATTTATCTGGTCTTGTGGTGAGTCTAGATGTAACCGATCCATTTGTTAATATAGGTCTATGAACAATTGGTTCATTGATAAGATGAAAGGCCCGCTCTGTAAAAGCTGCTGGGAGGACAAATGTCACCTGTATCTTTCCCATTTCCTCTGGTATTGAGAATGACCCAGTTATGGATGACCTTTAAACAAGACAGTGAAAATCATGTTTTGGCATCTGCCTCCATAAACGTATCAATGTGAAAAAGGGTTGTTTCCTAACTGCCATTAAGGATGTCAATTAATTTTGTCACTTGCTTGAATTGGTTTTCCAGCATTCGTTTGTAGAGAATGTTTGATTAAACATTTCAACTCTTGAATACATCAACTCAGAAATATAACATTTTCATACATCTATACATCAAAAGTTCATAGCTATGCAAGATTTCTAAATTTGATTCAGTTTAAACTGTTATTCTATGGATTTCTTTGAGAATTCTGATTAATCAATCAATTAGCTATTTAATCGATTCAATAATGACCAACTCATTTATCGACTAACGATCTGTCAGGTGGATTAGTCGATCCATCGATGAAGATATCAATCAATTAAATAGTAAATTTACCAAATCAGTCTGCCAGTCGTAAATATCGTCGTGGACAAAAAATAAATTAACCAATTTACAAGGTCAGTATTCGACCAACAAATGATCTGAACATCTTCAATAATTTAATCATTTAGAAGGTTCTAATAAAATGTGACAGGAAGAAATTGAGGAACATGGTTCGTGTAACATGAAGAGATGTAGTCAGAAAGGTTTTGAGGTGTTTTGGTATTGAGACCATAGTTCAGATCTTGGAAGGCATGAAGAAATAAAATGGAGCAAGACGGTGAAGTGTTAGGTGCTACTGAAGATAGTATAGTTGGCACTATACTAGTTAGACTACTCTAGTTAGACTATACTAGTTAGACTATACTAGTTAGACTATACTAGCTAGACTATACTAGTTAGACTGTACTAGTTAGACTATACTAGTTAGACTATACTAGTTAGACTATACTAGTTAGGCCATACTAGTTAGACTATTCTAGTTAGACTATTCTAGTTAGACTATACTAGTTAGACTATACTACTTAGACTATACTACTTAGACTATATTAGTTACACAATACTAGTTAGGCTATACTAGTTAGACTATACTAGTTAGACTATACTAGTTAGACTATAC
>JAAAKL020013884.1:0-12230 GCA_010016065.2 Carybdea cf. marsupialis auct. non (Linnaeus, 1758) | reverse complement strand
AGCCTTGAAAATTTCCAGTGACTGTTTATGATCTCTTAGATGGTCAGGTAGGGCATTCCAGAGTCTTGGAGCACTAACAGAGAAGGCTCTGCTGCCATACCTTTCCAGCTTGTAGCTGTGGACATTTAAAAGATTTTTTGACCCTGAGCGTAGATTTCTCCGTGGGTTATACGGATTCACTAGGTCCACTAGATAGCCGGGGGCCTTGTTGTTTAGGTATTTGTGAACCAGGACCAATAACTTAAATTTTATTCTGCTCTCAATCGGGAGCCAGTGGAGGTCCAGTACAGACGGTACACATACAGAGTAGGCCTATGAATACATATAACACCGCACATCAGGAATAAAAAGTGGCCATGAAATGTTTATTTGCTGTTATTAAGTTACATATCCTATATTACTTCTCTTACAAGTTTCATCTTGTTCATACTTTATTTTAACTGATTTCAGAGGAGGATACGAAACTGCAGTAGCACTGAATTTTGTGTAGTAGACTCATTCCCCAAGTGCCACATATGCATTTATAAGAACCATTTTTCTTACTCCCATTTGCAAATTAACTCTCTATGTGCTGCTGCAACACTGGATAGGGCCTACCTAGTGCCTGTTCTCTACAAATTTGGTGCATTTTGCTTACTCCCTTATCCTACTTTGGAATTTGTTTTCAATTAATGATATTCCACTCACTCACAAGCAAAGTAGCAATTTGCAGAAAGTTATTCTCTTAAAACAGATTTTGTGATAGCCATCAGCCATGTCATAGAGCTGGCTTTGGATATATCAAACCTATATTGGAAGAAATTTCAGGGCTCATAAAGGCAGTTTGTTTATTTGATACTTATCTGCAAGGCACACCAACCCTGCATGCACACAACACAATTCATTTTCTAAGCAATTGCTTGTGTCAAGCCTGAACTGGATCTATACAGAACTAGCTATGACTTTTTTCATTTAAAAGTCAGTTAAGTATTCAAGTCGCCTAAAATATATCAAACTTTTCAAATGTTTTATAGATATATTCAAACAACAGTCTTATGTATAAATAATGATATTGCATCCTCACACCTCCTTGAAATTCAATCATGCTTCTCTACATGGTGTAAATACCCCTTGTTAAGGGTGGCTGGATTAAACCCTTTCCTGTGACCACCCATGTCTGAAATGCTTATCTTTGCAAAGTATAAGAATAATGTATATTATGTGTAGTGAGTGTTGATGATAAAGGATTATTTTTCAGTGGCTGAAGAGAGCTGAGTAAACATTCTAAATGTAAACACTAATTCATGAGAGCCCAGCACAGTAAATACTCTGGTCAAGGAACGTCTACCATCTTTGAACAGACCATTAAATTGTTGTTTTGCTTTTGTTTTTATAGGGAGGTGCTTCAAGAAGATGAGGAAGGATCTCTTCAAGCCACCATAGATGATATCATACAGAAAGCAAGGAGGAAAAGGTATGCAATCAACATAATTGATGAGGACTAGTTCACAGTATTCTACGTATTCCTAGGTTTCGAAGATACAGAATTTCAATCAAAGGTTTGATCCAATAGTGTAAGGAAACAGCCATTGGCAGTGGAAAATGTTATTGTAATATTTACAAACTCATAGAGCTGAAAATGAGACATTTGAGTGATTTGCCCAGCAAGACAAGGTTTGGTCAATATGCCTTGTTCTGTAAGTGTCTAGTGGATTATTTTTAATTACTTCATTTGACAGATGATACTTCTACTAGCTGTTTTATTGTCATGAACAATATAATTCACATAGAACAATAACAGTGCCTTTTGCTCCTTTAGAAGTAGAAATTGATGAGAGTGAAAGTAGTAATTATGAAAAGAAGAAGTATATAGATAAAAAGAAGTATTTTGGTTAGTCAGATTTTTCATGGTTGACCAGTCAGTTAACAAGGGTTTTAGTCATATAATTTATTTTGCCTTGTGTAATCCATATTTGGTCCTTTTAATGCTGTTTGTCTTCTGTGATTGAATAAGGCTAAATGCAATAAGATACTGATGTTTCAAAACCCATCATATCTTATATTCACGGAGGGATTAACACTTGTTGCCCAGCCTGTAATTTTGCACAATGACCACCATTCTCTCCTATAAATTTGTGAGAAAGCTTGTTTGGGTTACAGTGGCTCTTCTGATAGAGATGCACCATATACATGTTTTCTTTCTATCATTATGCAATGTTTGTTTACCAGAGAGGAGCGTAGTTGTTCGATTTTGAAAACCTTATCAATTATTTTAGCTCTGAAATGATTGATGTGCACAAGTGTCAGCTAGATGCTCTGATGTAGAAGATACTTATCTGGTGTGTAATGATGATAATGCTGAAACAGATGCTGGATTAGCAGCACATTGTGACTGAAGATGTTGTCACGCTAAAAATACACTACAGGGGAAGTGTTGAGTTTTGCCTAATTAGTTGTTGAGTTGAAAGTGTTGAGTTATTTCTGAGTGTGACAGTGTTGCTTACTGTGCTCAACTTTAGACCACCTGCTTATTCTGGTTTTTCATAGGATGTATTTGAACTTGGGTTATATTATTCTGCTTTTAAATATAAATTCAGGTTGTTGCTGCTTTGATTTGTAGGCTTTTGATACGAAGAGGAAATGTCAGGCTTGGAATGGTAAGTGATTTAGGGTCAAGTCTATTGTCAATTCTATTTATCAATATTTATGCCACCAATATTATCTTTTTAAGAAGTTCTTAGGCATACTTAGCCATAGTGCAAAAGTTATTAATAATTTATAAACTAATATATATAACTATAAAAATAATTAGTTAATAATGTGCTTTTCAATATCATTATTATTATTATCATCACCATAATTATCACCATCCTCATTACCATCATATTTTATCTCTTGGTCTGGTTTTCTTTCTCCTATGTTTTATTATCCAGGTGATAATCAACTTCATCATCATCGTCATCATCATCATCATCACCGTCACCATCATCAGCACAACGAGTCACACAGTCACATCACAGATCACATCACACATCACATAATCAACTTTAAAAAGATTTTATGCATCATAAAATTTGTGATCTTAACTTTCCTTTAGATGAGACATTTATTCATTATACTGGATATGTCAAAAGCCATGGAGGAATCTGATTTATTAAAGCCATCAAGACTTGCTTGCACGGCAAAGGTAATTTCATTTGATATTGCTGTGTTATAAACGTATATGAAGTGATAGTTGTGATCAACAGATTACCAAAATTTAGTATACCCTTGTGCCTTTCAGAATTATGATGCCCTATCAATTGATTTAGTCACCCCACCTTCATTTTGTAAGGTGACATCTATTCTATCTAATCATAAATTACAGAACCACCATGCATTGATTTGAGGATCCCTCCTACTCATGTAGAATCTGTACACTAATACGGTGCATTCATTTGAATTATTGATGATATGAAAAGAATTGTAAAGATTTGTAATTCATTATACTGATGTCTGAAGCCACATAGCAGGATGTCATTTCTGTCATGATCTTATCACTGTAGTACTTGGTGTTTGACCACATACTTCTACTTAAAGTTTGTGATGCATGTACCTAGGGTACTATCAATAGTATTTGACTCCTTACATTTAAGTGAGGAAATTCTTTGTAAATGTTTCTTCTATGACTGTTCCCTTTCAGGATTTCTTGATAATCACAGCTAGTTTTAGTAGCTCAGGGATTTCCCATAACGAGGATTATGATGGTAGGGGATCTTTTTCCAGCTATCATTCTATGGGCTTTTAAGGCTCCTGAAGTCTTGTTATTGCAAGTATGAATTCTTAGGAATGATAAACTATGACTACCAGGAGTACTACTGTTAGTTACTTGGAATTTTGTATGTAGGGTTTTGTATTTTTGATGTGTAGCTGCCCTTCAGCCACATCTACCTTTTAATTATTGCTTGATCAGTGTTGCATTATCAGAGTACATCATATCAAAGGTTCTTATCAAGCACAGTTTTCTTTACTGCCCGGAGAGGGCACCCAATGTAAATTGTCATAGCCATTACATTTGGCCTCTCCAAACAAGCAATCCCCAATATGCGATGGGAAAGTGATGATGTCACAAATCAAAAGTTTTGGAAATAGTAAGATTTGACTCCAGGTATTTAAAGGCAACCCTGGAATAGTCTGTTTTGCAAAATACCAGACCTGTAGTGCACATAGTGTTTAAACTGAATGCGTTTGAATTTCAAAAATCTCCGGTCGAAACTCTGTTGATATTCCTTGGTTCCTTACATTAGGAACCAGCATCAAATAAGAAGGTTTTGTCAGAGAGATTTAAAATTTTGAAAGCTGATATCTTGGCATTGAGAAAGGGCAACACTCTCATATTTGGCTACTGGCATTCTTTCTAATAGGGCAACATAAAAATTGAGCATTTTTTCCGTAATTCAAATATTTTCAAAATTGTGACATCATACTTTGCCTCCCCATTCTATCTCAGAATTGCCCTTGCCCAAGCCCATGGTCATTTGCTGTTGTTAATGTGCTTCTAAGACTTAACAGTCGAAATGCTTCCATCTATCTAATGTCTATAGGTCAGGAATGGCCTTTTCGTTACAACTTAAAAATGATATGTGCAATCCAAGTTAGTCCTTGTACTATTTTAACTGGATGACTCATTAACTGGATTGTAAAAGAGTATGCACTACCAATTTTTGGTTTTTAGTTATCAGCTTCATGCTCTGAGTCAGCATTGATTTGATAATACTTTTAGTTTGTCTATATACCTACTATGTTAATTGATCAAGCATCTCTTGTTACATGAGAACATGTATCCTCTCTTGCAAGTCCACTTCCTTCATGTCATTACACCTCTGCGCACATTTTGCCACCATTGATATTGATATGTACATGTAGAGTGTTTTGGGGGCACATCTGACTTTGCAGTATTGTGAGGAGAGGGTCTGAAATCATATGTTTGATAAGGTACTCGAAAAGTGGAAAATGTGTTATTAGTAAAATGGGAACCAACACTCCACCCCACTCCACCCTCATTCTTATGCTGAATCTTGGTAGACTGACGTACATAATACTTGTAAGGGCACTGGCATGGCAAGGGATGACAGAAATACACAATACAAGTTGCTGTTAGCTCTCTGCATTGTTCCTGCAATTATATGTTAAATAGCAAAAGGGATCACAGTATCTTGATAACAATGACTAAATAACAGGCAGAGTGAATTCTACCAATGAATTCCAAGCAAACTAGCAGATCCGGTAACAATGCTGTCTTTGACTGGTTGGTGTTACCTCAATCACACAACTGATGATACCTGATTAAGACTTCAGTATGTATGGGATGCTAAGACATTTATAGAATGTTCAATTACTCAGGAAGGTAAGTAAAAGTACACATTTAAGATAGCATGATCTAATGCATGGTTGAAATGATGAGGCAGGTATCTATATGTAGTTTTACTGAAATACATCATAGCTATACATCACAGTGTGCACAGTATTCAAACAAATGTAGTTAAAATGTGGCTATGCCTGTGATGATTTGTGTTGAAGGGGTAATCAGTTGTAATAAAATAATTATAAGAGACAACTATTTGGCACTGTCCTTCACAATGGTAGGGGGGGTTCAAGTAAGTTGCCAACTAGCATTGGAAGTGTCATTCAACCACCTTACATGCTAATGATAGCTCGCTCTATTTGATGGGCTGTGAACAGATTGATCAGCAAGATGGTAGACCTTACATGGTCAGAAAACGTGATACAGAGAGGCTGGTTTTGCAAAAATGCATGTAAGCAGATGTCTACCAGTGGTGACCAGAGAAGTAGAGTATCTTATCATTTCATTGGTACGTCACATACTGCAATTGCTTGGGTCAAAGTTTCTAAACTCATTGTTGATATTTTTTTCTGCAACAGGTCTTGTTTGCAATTCAAAGCAACCGAGGTTTAATCTGTCTTATTTTGCACCATTTTATTGGTTTGCATTTCTTTTTTGCTCAGCTCCTTGAGTTCTTCATCCTTGAGTACTTTGATCAGAACCCGATATCCCAAGTAAGATATCAAGTTTGATTGATTTAATAACAACTTATATTGAAATATGTACCAACAACATACCTGTGATAATTGTCATTTATGATACACTGTTAGCATAACTTCATCATTGTCACTGTGTAAGTCCATTTTAAAGTTTGCATTACCATGATGATATCAATATGTAACTGCAGATTATGTTATTTTTGTTAAAAGTATGACTGTAGAATGATGGAGTGTCATACAGGTGCCAGATTACTAAATTAGCAACCATACACATACAGTAGAGAAAGAAATTGCTGAGGGCAGATGTGTAGTATTTGAGAAGCTACTTTGAGATTTGCTTTGTTGTTGTGAACACTTGTGAAAGTCTGTATGCACTTTTGAATGCAAGAATTTTTTAATGTATGTAAATGAAAATTGTCATGGGACAGCCTTAATTTGACTTGTCTAGGCAAAAGCACTATTTAATCTGGATTCTTCTAGCAAATTATTTAGTATTCCAAAACATTCTGTAATCTTCCAGAACATTCTATAACCTTCTAGAACGTTCTAGAACGTTCTGACAGGTTCTATAGGATTCTAGAACCGTCCAGAAGTTTCTATAGAACACACTACAAATTTCCCGGAACTTTCTAGAATATTCTATTACTTTCTAAGGATTTTTGTATAAAAAAGACGAATTATATGTAAGGCAGGAAAGTAGGCATTTAGGCTACTTTCATCAAAGCAAGAAACACACACTGTTAATAGAATAATTTATGATCTCTTGACAGATTATTTGACATTGAGCAACCTATCATCTCTGTGAAATACAGCAAAAATGATGACAATGATATATGTCATCAATCTGTAGAGTTGAACTAGTGCATCCCATTTCTAGCTTCGGTCAACTATTCATACGAAATAGAAAAATGACTTGCAGGTCTTATCCATTGTGTACCAGAGGTAATATTACTATTTGACATGTGTCATTATCAATTTTTCTAGATTGGGATTCTTGATACAAAAAACAAAAGATCAGAGAAGATATCGGAAATGAGTGGTATAGTTTTTTAATATTGTTTTCACATTCAGGTGTTTCCATTATATTGTTGTTGTTTTGATATGATTATGACTATTTGAAAGTGTTAAAGTGTTACTTTCAATTAACAGTGAACAGCATGATATGCAGAATGGCAATCCTTCCATAGTCAAGTTACATGGCACAGAGAGGCTGATCTCCCAAACTGCATAGAGCTGAGTACAATGTCCATTGATGGTGTATCAGGAGATAATGTTGTGGCTAGAGAAAAGTGAACTTTGTTATCACTGGGTCCCCTTGTTACACTGTTAGCATCTACCATCTTTGTTACACTGTTAGCATCTACCATCTTGAGTATTGTAACACCCTTAGCTCAGTTGGTAGAGCAGCATGCCACAAATGCATGGGCCCTGGGTTTGAATTGCGGTGGTGACATTTTCACTATAGTATCTCTTCAAACTTGATAATTTATATAAATAATCAACCGCATAAGTAGTTCATTTATGGTTCGATGGAGTGATTGTAAGTTGTTATTATAGAGGAGGAAGGTCAAACAGTTAGTGTACAAATGGCTTAAATGAGAGTTTCATGGCTATCCACATCAAATTATCACATTTGCTACTAACAGGAGAAAATTCAAAACTGTTATGCGGAGGGAAAGTGTTGACATCACAAATCAAAAGTTTTGGAACAAGCAAGATTTGACTCCAGATATCTAAAAGTCTCCCCGAAATAGGCTGTTTCCCAAAATTCCAGACCTGTAGTGTTTATAGTGTTTAAACTAGAGGCATTTGAATTTCAAAAATCTCTGGTCAAAACTCTGTTAATATTCCCTGGTTCCTTACTTTAGGAACCAGCATCAAATAACAAGGTTTTGCTAGAGAGATTTAAAACTTGAAAGCTGATATCTCGGAGTTGGGAAAAGGCAACACTGCCAATTTTGGCCGTCAACTTTCTTACTAATAGGGCAACATAAAAATTGCGTACTTTTTCCGTAATTCAAACTTTTCAAAATCGTGACATCACACTTTCCCACCACATTTGCTGTTGTAGAAAAGGCATTTAATCATAACTATATTTTCTCAGGTACTTTGTCATTATTTATGAATAATTAATAGTAACGTAGGCGATATGATTGATTTGTGTGAGTAAGATTTGACAGAATACCATACAGTTGGCAACCCTACTTATGATAAATATAAAAATCCTGCAAAGAGAGCATAGGAAGACCATAGTTGCAAAACATAGTTCCAAATTCAACAAACATGAAATTTTTTCTGAGCTTTCGATGCTCTCAAAGCTCACTACCTTTACCCACTACCCAAGCCAGGTACCTAATTTCCTACTGATTTGCAGAAGTAGTTTTCAGTTTGATAGCAGATGGTGGATTTGAACCATCAACCTACTTTAGGCTGAACCAACTGTTTACGGACTAAGCTAAATTATTTGGTAAGTATAGCACCTCCTTAACAATCAAAATGCATGTTATTAAGATTTTGCATTAGACCGATTTTTTAGCCAATCTGACTTCATCAGCTATTGAACAGCTCTTTTGGGCTTAATTCATTCATTAAATTGTTTAACTCATGGTTAGTACTAAAATGTATTTCAATATAATAAGTTTTATTTCTTTACCACACAATGATGGACCCTTGTTATGTACCTTTCTAGGAAATCCTAAACTTCATATTTCTAACATAAAAGAGGCTGCAGTTAAAGGTTGCCTTGGAGAACCGTCTCTTCAAAATGCACTGGAAACTGCCATTGGGATATTAAGGTATGGACAGTTTGCCAAGTTTGATTTTTATGGTGGAACAAAACAAAGTTCAATTGATTTAAAATCAAGATACCAGAGTCCTTTCAAATCCACTGTTGATTAAAAAATTTTTGCCATGTATTTGTCTTAAGATGTTCAGCAATGTTTTCTCTTGACGTTGTGATATTGTTCAACTGAAAAAAGGAAGTTTAATATAAGAACTTCAGCTGAAGATAGGCAAATGTAATGCAGTAATTTCAACTTATCATACAACATGTAAATTATGGTGGTTGCTGATGAAGTTCATATGTATGCCCCAATTCCTTTCGTTTATTGTACTGGCATTCTTATTAAGAAGATACATTTTGAGGAATCAGACACAGTCTGGCATGCATGGATACATAACCTCAGTAGTAAGTTCTATCTACGGAATCATGTAGAAACTTACTTATGGTGGCTTAGCCAGTTTGAGGCACGTATTTAAGACACAAATTGGAGCATCCTGATATAGCTGATGTAAGGTTGGCTATTGGCTGGGGCGTACTCGAAACAACAACATGGTTTGTACGATTGGGTCCACTTCTTGGCTTAACCAATTGACAGAAAAAACGGGCAATTGTGGCACGAACAGTGTAGATTCTTGGCTTGATCGATACAACAGGCGTAGAGTATAACTTTACCAAAACTTTCTAAAACAAAACTAGCGATGCTGGTTATGTACACAGAAGCAAGTGCCTGTTTCGTGGTAGGATTATTGGTAAGTATTGCGATTTGTTATTGATACCAATACTGAATCAGCAACATAGTATGAGAAAAGTGTGGGAAACGGAAACTTCTGGCTTTTCCCAAGCATTTCTAGTAGCATGCGAAAATGCTAAGTAGTCAGTAATAGTTTCCGTTTCAGCTCTAACATGCTGAAATGATACCTATGCAACTAGATAACTTGTGACTTATGAAACTATTCTGATAATATGTCCTGATATGGAATAGTAACCCTGTCACACTGACATTAAGCATAAAACATTACCAATACCTTTTGTGATACGACTTAAAGAGATTTCCAAAGAAAGACGTAATTCCCCACAGTATACACTAGAGAAGTTCAGTATGCTGGTGAAATTGCAATATCCAGTCATAAGTAGGAAGGGATGCAATTTCCTGAATCTAAAAATGATCTAAGTTAGCGGATGGCATTGCCGGTTTTGAGGGTGTGGAATGGAGGAAGCTTGGGCCAAAAAAGTTTGCGAGGCCCTATGACATAATGCATTGCAAGGTAGTTCAACCATACTGCAGAAACTTTGGAGACACTGTATTCCCTCTAGTGGGTGTAGTTTCATGTTTTCACTTACATCTATGAAATTGATATGGGCAGTCAGACGTATGCTATTTCCGTACATTTGAAGCACGGGGTCTGCTATAGGTGCAAGGCCTTAGGCCATGGCCCTGTGGGACTCCCCCTAAAACTGCCACTGGCGGATAGGCCTCCATATCATAGGCCGCCAATTCTGTCATAAAATCATAAAACATAAAATATTAAATTTTTAAAGTTTCATCATAGAATGTCATAAAAAGTGATCGTAAGTCAAAGTGTTATAAATATTTTCATGAAAAAATTTCAGAACTGCCGCAACAAGTCTGGAATACTGAGTTTTAATGATTTTATTGACAATTTTCATGGATTTTTTCCATAATGTTCAAGTTTGGGGGAATTTGGGGCCCTTTTATTTTAGGTGCCCATTTTCTTCATGGAAATTATTTCCCCCCAGATATAGCCCTGGTGTGCATGCTTGGAATATGGCATGATTTTACCGTATTTATCAGGATAATATTTCAAATGACCAATGAATAACGTTAATTGTGTCATAAAATGTCATAATAAGCACTAAAATATGCCCTAAAATTCCCTTAAATGTCAGCAAAAGTTAGGGTGGGAGGCCTGATGTTAAACAGCAAAACAAAGATCATTTGCATTGGCAATGTAGCTGATTTCTGAATAGACATTAGTTCGCTGACCAACAGCAGCCGCTGTAGTTTTTTGGATAGCTGCCTCACTAGTGAAGTGATGGCGTGACAGTATTTGAACTGTCATCTATTACAGTGATGGACACCGGGGGAGGTGGGGGAGGGGATCCGTGAAATAAGAACCCGCTACTGTAGTATTTCAATGTGTATTGAACGTAGAGGTTTTAGAGGTAGATAGTATTGAGTTATAGAAAGGAAAATCTATGCTACCATTTTACATTTCTTTTTACATAGACATGTTCCTTCTCACACCAGCAGAGAAGTATTAATTATTTTTGGTAGCTTGACGACCTGTGATCCAGGAGACATTTTTGAAACAATCAAGGTAAAATAACTATCATGTATCATAACAAAGATATAATTCTGGTATTAGACGCAGATCAAGAGGAATCCTTGGTTGGCAGCAGTGCCATCAACATCTGTAAGGACATACTCGTTGCTACACTTCGTTATCGAATTTTGGAGTCAAAACTACTTCCGTTTTAGTTTTATTTGCACATTTCTAAGTTTAGATTGTATTACTTTATATTAAAGCTAATATTCTGGTGAACTGGAAGCCAAACTCTACTAAACCTGCAGTACTATTGTCTGAATCTACTGCATATTCTGTAAAGCATCATAAAAACCCATCATCCAAAGACAGAGAACTCTCGCTCACCACTACCCCAAAATCAGGAATAAATGATATGGTATGGTGGAAACAGTAAGATGCCTTTGATTGATGATGACATATGGGCGTATAGTTTAATTTTTGGAAGTGGTAATGGTTTTATGCTTTTTTTTCCTTAATTATGCCATTGTTCTGACAACAAACAGTTCAAGAAATGAAATAATGGCTAAGTCTTGAGGCGTGTAATCTCTTGATAGAATTCCCTGCCTCACAAAATGTAAGTGGTGACCTGAAGTGGCTTCATGCCTCGTTGAAGGCTTTTGGTGCAAACGATACAACAGGCATCTCACTTAGTTTACTCGATACAATCAGTGACTAAAATGCCGTGATGACTTTGTGAACATAGACACTGAAGAAAGATTTTTTCTGAATATTTTTTGTGACATAAGGACAAAGATAAGAACTTCTGTGTGCTTAGTAAATCAAATGCATTGCTAACATAGGTGCATTGATCAGTCCGCATTACCGTTAATTACTGAGGCTGTTAGAGCGTTGAAGACCCTTCTTCCTCATTCAATCGGTCTTTAAAGTTTGTAGATGGTATTTTATGACCTTGTCTCACTTTGGCAAATTTATTTCTTCGTTCTAGCCATATTTTCATGTATAAGACTCCTTCAATGAGAGTTTCCTTCATGACCATATGGCAATGCGGAGGGACAGTGTGACGTCACGATTTTAAAAATGTTTGAATTACGGAAAAAATACTCAATATTCATGTAGCCCTATTAGTGAGAACGTCAATG
>JAAAKL020013882.1:0-12231 GCA_010016065.2 Carybdea cf. marsupialis auct. non (Linnaeus, 1758) | reverse complement strand
CAGAAATTCCAACCACAATCCATGTGAGTATATCCATTTCATTTACTAGAAACTCTAGCATTTTTGTTCCCTTCAAAGTTCTCACATTCCATGTCCCGGTTATAAAATTTTATTTTCCAGCTTTCTGACACCTTGTCACCAAACTTACCAGGCCTGACTGACACTTAAGGAGGTATATTCCACAGATTTACTTTGCATTACTAACAGCATCCAATGTGTGTTGCAAAGAAGATAGTAAAGTACAGTAAAATTGATTCAATTTAAGGACGTAGCCAGCACATTTAACCACTTGGCTAAATTTTGGCCTCTTTATCAGATGCAAAGGACATCTCAATATTTTCTGTGAACAAATGAGCATACTTTTTAAACGGGAGACTCGGGAGTTGACAAGAATAAAATGTATGAAGTCTCCATGACAATTCAGGAGCACAAAACGTAAAACACGTCATTCTTATATTATCAAAAAGTCAAAGAAAAGTTTAGAAGTCAGTTAAGCTGCTAAACTCATAAAATTTGATAAGATTTGGGGCAAATCAATCAGTTTTTAAAAACATTAACAGATGGGACGCTACAGAAAAACATTTGTATCTACAAACTTATTATGCATGGCTTAAGCAGAAACAAATAAGATAGCTTACACTTCTGAGTAAGAGAGCGCAGTCGACATGCTGTTTTTCTCGCAAACATTTACGATATCGGGAAGGGAAGATTCAGTACTCTCTGAATATAGCAAACCAAATGAGCAATAATGCCGTGGCCTTAGTATTTATTATAAATTTATTGATTTATTTACTTATCTATTTGTTTACTTATCTATTTATTTACTTACTTATTTAATTATTCTTTTGCAATAAAAGTATTAATTCATGAAGTTTTCGTCAGGAGATCTCCGTTACATTTGTAAATAATGCGGGGAGCAACGTAACGGTACTAGGAAAATTGAGTCACGGACGTACAAGGTCACTGCTAGTGCCCAACACCTTCAGTATTTTTAGGTCCAGTTATTTCATTCTAATGATGATAATGATAACGTAAAATTAGACTTAATAATGCAGTTTAAAGAAGAAGAATCTATCAGCTAGTTTCCCATTCTTTCTTAGCAAATTTTGAATTGCTCTGAAGCGGAGCTTTGAAATTTCCGGGTGATGTCTTTTTTGGGATTCCCCTACTCAATGTCAACCTTCGGCCGCCTTGTAGCTTACATACTTTGAGACGTTATGCAACAACCATGCCAACCATGACATCTGTACTGGCTTTCAAAGGTCTTTTGTATTGGTATCCAGAAATCCACAGGATAATCTCCATAAAAACATGTAAGGTAGACCGCAATGTTGTATAACTACCAAAGCAGAAGCAAGAAGACGTGTATTTAATCTACCAAGTGTCGACGATGTGTCCGATAACGAAGTTGTTTTGAGATCGACTTTGCACTGATTCACTAGTGATCTCATCAATTGGTTTAACTTAAATGTATTCTGGTGTCTGCTGTTCATCAGTTATATCAAAAATATGATTACTAAAGTGGATTATGATGTTCCTAGTTCGTTTACCCATTTGAATTTATGAGAGAGACTATGAAAGGAAGAGCCAACAGAGATTTGCACTCAGATGGAGGCCCTCGTGCTTTGAAGTACAACTGTTTGTGAAAGTAAAAGATAAAAGCAGCAATACAAAATCAGGAAATTGATGAGTTGCTTATAAGGTTTTTAGCTAAATGCGTTACTTAATTCAGTATTGTTATGTATATAACAAAACACAAAGCGCCCATTCTTTCCAAGAGAATGAAGAGAGATATTCATCCACTGCTTGCTGTTTTTGAATAGTAACCGATGCTCAACTTGATATTTATAAAACTGCCTTATTGTATTCAATACAAATTGTCTGGATTCCTCAGAGCCACCAACCGACATGAAATAACTTGATATGTCTTCTGTTACTAATAAGGAATTCGAAAGAGGGAAAGCGTGGTCGACATCATATTTCAACCTGGTTGTGAAGTGCGTCCCTCCAGTGGAATGAAATTTGTGTCACGCAATCAATTCAACCTAAATTTTGTCTTCATTAGCCAGCTTGAAATGAATAGACGATTGTATATCATTCAGGTGGAATTTAGAAACTCAAGAGATCATGAACTTATTATTCAAGTACCTCCAAAATACCCCAAGACAGAAATTTTGAAAGTACGATGGTCTTCTTTAGAGACGGGTTTTGACGACAGCCTTGTTATTTGAGCGTTTAAGAAGGAAATACAATCTGGTGATGAGACAAAGCTTTCCTTGACCATCCAATTCTATAATTACACTAAGTATCCACAGATCCTTGCTTGGACATGATTTTAATTCAGAAGTTTATAAGGTATCCTGTTTATGTTCACGGATTAAAAATGTTGGAATTTAAAGTGTTTCCTTGTCGTCGCGGACATAAAACAAGATACGAAAATGGTCGGATACCGCTTCGCAGAAGACTGGAAACAAGGAGAAAAATTACGGACTTTCGCTACCCGATGGTACTCCACATCATTGATTGACGAAGAAGTTCTTAAAAAAAGCTTTTGAAATAATGAAACCTAATAAGTACGTGTAAACGGAGTGAATTATAAGCTACAAATATACATGTCACAGACATGCAGACATACACACACAGACACATTTATATACTTATGTTCTCGTGAAAGAAAGGGAAGGGGGTCAATCTTGTGTCCAGGCATCTGATTATCTTATGAAGCGAAAAAAATTGCGAGGGTTATGTGACAATATTTATTCTTTATTCCTCTCCTGCTCTCAAGTATTTGTAAAACATGATAACAAAATGGACAACCTGAACCCACACCTGACGTTACATAATGTTTCCTTAAGGGAACTAATTTTGGTGAAATCCGTCAAAATTGGTTCCCGCTAACCATAGCTTCTTTTGTGAACCGCAAAAATTAATCTTGCCAATTTGCGATCAATTTGGCGGATTGTTTTATCCTCCCAAATTAGTCCCCTTAACGTATTTCGTCGAACAGAGATTATTGTAGATACGCAAATAAAACATCAATTTGTCCCTGAAGGTGTACTCCATAAAGTATTGAGTTTCTATGCAGATTGTTTATGTACCATTCGGTTGATATTTATACAAAGCATTTCATACATGCACGCTAAATACCTGTTCGATGTTCAGCATTGCTTGATGTTATCATTTTAATGTATCTGTCTGGCATAAACTAAATTGACCAGATTACTGTTTTGCAAGGCGTTATACCGCGTTCGTAACGAGCCAGTTAATCATTCATGAAGATGAGCGCTCTTTATGACAAAATATTAGAATGAATAATGATGTCATACCGCGCTACTCCCTCTAATATACCACTGAGATGTCAGAATGGAAGGTTGAGCTCATGAAGGAGATTGAAAAAGATATTACTCGCCTGCAAATAAACACCCTGTGGAACATAAGCTCAACAGTGACGTAGGGTATCACTTTGTACCAGGCGTGCTACAAAAATAGCTTTGCCACAATTCCATTATCAGGCCAGGTACATCTATAAAAGTACTGTCCACTCCACTGCAAATCTATCCTGCTATCTTTCTCAATAAACTGAGAAATAACATCATCAAAAAAGGATGCCTCACCCTTAAGCAAGGGAATGTTTCCCCCTCTGGGTCGAGTCATTCGATTTCTGTTTTCAGCCAATGCGTGCTGTTTTTCGATAGCACGCCTTGGAACCTTTTTTGAGTACAGATATTTTTACCTAAGTAGCACTGGCTCCCTATGATTCTATGTTTTCATTGACGTTGAGCGTCGTAGCACGCCTTGCCTCAACAGAAGGTGTACAGAGACTTCAGCACATAAGAGCAACTTGTTATTTCTATACAGATTTGTGACAGAACAGTGAGATGGGGATATTCAGTGGCCTTTGGGTTTGAAAAGAATTGACCAAATTTCCAAAATGGCGGAAAGCAATTTGACTAACATATTAATACACTTAGATATGATGTCATGAAGAGACTAACAAATAGTCAAAGAACGTACAAATAACATTGGTTCTATATTTATGAGCGTGAGGTGCACGCCTAGCACAGCTCGAGAATACGCCTCTGAAGCTCAACAACAAAGTCAAATCTACTGGCTTAAACAGACGAAATAGACAGGCCAACCGCAGAGATTACTAAGGGATTCGAAAATAAAGCATTTTCATTAAGTAGAATTCACTGCAAGCAATCTATGAAGTGGGAATCATATAAAAATACACTCTGGTAGAAATTTCTTGAAACATTGCATTTAAGTTTGACATTTTCGGCATTTTAATATTGCATGCAGACATTTTAATTTTTTTATAATATTTCTTTTGTTATAAATCGATATGGATGTAGTGGAGATATAAAAGTGCAGTGCCAGAAGAAGGGAAAAGGTTTCAAAACCTCACCTTCTGCATAGTCCACTTTTAATGCTCTCATTTACATATACATATTCAAAAATACCTTAAGTCTAGAGAATACCTATCTTTTTCATCTGGAAACATGATCAAGACCTCACCCATCCTAACAAAAATAATCAATTCCTGAGCCGTTGTGTTCTAAGATACCGTGAATTTCTTTCGAAGGCGTCAAAACTGTCTAAATTTATGTCAAGGAAAAGTGTGTTTGCAAAACCAGCACAATACAGTTATGTAATATGAAGAGAGGACACTTGAACCAGAAGAAAATTAAAGGTTTGATTAGCAAATAATCTTCCCACATGAGACGAAAGACTTTAGACAGTCAACGGGATTATCTAGTCAGCTGATTCAATAAGACTCATGCAAATAGTGTCAATTTCATCTGTATGTGGTTTATTCTTCATATTAATGTTGTTATTGACACGAAATCTAAAAGAAACTCGTGCATGGAAACCTGTCCAACCTGCCATGAATTTAAAGACTGACAATGCTCTTATCAACCAGTGGTAAAACATTAGGGGCGTATTTAATGACGAGGCCACTAGGCCCTGCCTCCCTTCCCCACACCCCTCAGGCTCGATAAAAATGTTTCTTCAAGCACAAATTAGCTTCTAAAGGAATTTATTGCATTCAATAACTTTCCGTTTCCAATTTATTTGTGTTTTAAAGTGGTTAAAATCCATTAGGGACACGCCTCTTCTTGTTGAATATATTTTCAATACGTACGATATGTAATGTAATCTGTGATATAACCATACATATAGAATCTTGGGTTCAATATAGAAGGGAGAAGGAGTCGTCGATACCATCCTGTAGTACTAACAGAGACAGAGTTCGCAGATGATATTGCAATCATTGATGAGTAAATTGATAAGGCACAGGAAATGCTTACCAGCATAGAAATCGAAGCAGCAAAAGTAGGACTGCATTTTAATGTACAGAAGACCGAGATGATGCATTTGAATGTATTGGAAGACTCAACAATCAAAGCGAGAAATGGAACAGTGTTGAAATTAGCAGATAATTTTAAGTACCTTGGAGGTTGGCTGAAAAGCTCGGAAACTGATTTGGAAGTACGAAAAGCACTAGCATGGCCAGTATGACATAGGATGCAAAGGATATGGAACACTATTTTGAGAAGGAGTGTTAAAGAACATCTGTTTGTTGCTGCAGTTGAGTCTATTCTGCTATACGGAAGTGAAACTTGGACTATCAATAAAGTAATGGAAAAGAAGCTAAACGGCCCGTGTTATGCAAGGATGTTGCGAATGACTCTTAATGTATCATGGAAGGATAAATGGACGAATGAGAAGCTGCATGGGAACCTCCAACCAGTGTCTTCTAAGGTGAGGTTAGGAGCATGAATATAACAGGTCATTGTGTGAGACACTCTGACGAAGAGGCATCGAAACTTGTACTATGGCAGCCAGCAATCGGTTGCATGAAACAAGGAAAGAGAGCAGTATGTTACATCGACACACTAATGAATGACACTAGCCTGGCTGATAAGTGTTGAAGACCATGGAACGGCTATGATGGACAGAGAAAGTTGGAGAAGACCTGCGGGATCAAAGTGAGTGAAAGCTCGGCCAAATCACCACCATCATCATAAAACCAATGGGACCCCGAGGAAGATTTCCTATCAGCCCCAGCCCCATTTCTTTAAAATGATGCAAAATTTCACAAAATAAATGGTGCTGTGTGCCTTTCTTGATATCTCACGTAAAATTGGCCAATCTGCATGAAACTTTCTGACATTTCCTCAAAATTATTCATGCGCATTTTTAAAAAACCTCGAAAATTTTCTAACGAGGATGTTACAAATACCCCTAAACAGAATACAAACAACACTAAAATGTCTACAGATAAAAGCACTCAAAATAAAATAGTTTTTCTTTTTAAGCGTAAATTGTATATGAGATCCGTCTTTTCGCTCAATCATATTTTTGGCTTTTGTTGCCACAGGTATTTAAATAATTGGGCCTTTTAACGGTGTTCAGGTACTTGCCAATTTCCCTCTACAAGGTGATATCATCGGCTCCAATACATTTTTGCTATTATTTCAAAATCAATTAACAATCATACCCGTGTTTCCCAAGTGACAAATATTGACATAGTTTTTAGCAAACATATCTCAATGTGCAGATTAGCGCCCCACCAACCCTGGTAATATTGACATATCGATAGCCCCTTCCCATTTCGTTTGGTATCTGACCTGAATTAGGGGGTAAAGTACGGATTATCGACTGGATGATAAATTGCTTTCTTATACTGCCCTAAATTGAAACGGTTTATTATAGACATATCAATACATGTGCACTGCTAGGCAAACGCAATTTCAGGAGAACAACTTATTTTTGTAAATTGATCACAATCAACAAAATTCTGGTTAAGTTAGCACTCAGTAGATTCAGTAAATAATCAAGTCAATCAAAAGAAATGACATACACCCACTATGGTGCTTTACAGCTGACAGCTCTGCAACTGGATCCGGTGCCATACCATCATCAGGAGGAATCAGTTCGCAGTTTCGGCCCCTCATCCTCGACTGCATTTTTGAAGTGGCGGGGCCCCTCCATCTGGAGATGGTAACCTGGCACCGGTGTCAACTGCTACCTTTCGAAAATAAACTCATCCTCTCTATTCAACCAGATCCAGCATGATGCCCTCTTTGTTGTTTCCCTTGTATCTTTAACAAACGTCCTTATCTCTGGGTTCGTACGGCAGAATCCATGGTGCAAGGTGCTGATCAGTGCTCGCTCGATATAACCGCGGGCACCTACCGCCATATGGTAGTACTCCATCTTCCGTCCCTTTTCTTTACACTCCCTTAACAATTCTTCGTATTTCCTGTCCTTTCTTTCTTCTGCACGTGCGAGATTCCCTTCTTATGGGACTGTCAACTCCAAAACAATCTCCACGTTCCTTTCTTCACTCGGCACTACAATATCTGGTCGCTGTTTAGTTAAAACAAAGTGGAAATATCAAGGTTTTCTGGCCATCCACCTCGATTAAGAGAACTAAGAGAACTTTCGTACTTTGAAATTCCTAGTAGCTTGTTATTTCTTAAGTTGCCCCTTTCTCAGGATAATAAATGTGAAATAATCTCACGACCCTGGGATTTGAATTTATATGTAATAGATACTCTTCGAAGAGCCCAAACTCAGATAAGCTCCCCCCTACACACGTGTGAATTCACAAGAAAATATGGCTGTTGGCTCTTTTGTCTTATTGAATCACAGATTCTATAACATAGAAGCTGCTATTGAATAAGGAACTTATCAGCAATTCAGCATAAAATCAAAGTTTTACGTAACTATTTGGGCAGCTTTTAGGCAACTCAAAATCGTAATCAAAAATAATTCCACATTTTCTTGAGACTTGGCTTTTGCCCAAAAAAAAGCACATTTTGCGCATTTGCATTTCCATTAATACCTGAACCTAGGAACACATGCTCAAGCTTCTTATTCAATCTAAGAGATTTGACCTTGAGGGGAAGACTCGGGGCTAAGAATGCCCCAAGTTACCAATCCCCTCGCATCCAGACACAAAGGTCGACGAGGTTTCTTCTTCCTCTCCTTTTTCATTGCCTCGTAAAAATCATTCTATGCCATTCTATCATTCTATGGGAGTTACTAGAGCACACACAGGACTCGATTAAAAACCTCACAGTTCACACTAGGCCTCAACGCCCTCCATCCATTGCAAGTTTTTTTTTATTCCCTCTCTCTTTACGTTTTTCTTCGTTTAATAGCGTACAAGGTATAAAACCAGCTAAAATGATTTCTAACAACTCCAATATCTCGTGAAAAACCTTATAAATTTTACATCAGAAATTCCTTAATTGTTATCTCATCATACAGTATGTTTGCCCACCCCTACGCAAACAGGAAAACACAAGAGAAGTGAACTGCATGGGCTCAGTATTTGCTTTGATTGCTGTAAAGTAAACTTTGCCAAGCTTTCTTAACCGCAGCTAACATGCAAATTCTCTCTCACTCTGTCAATTACCCTTTGTGGTATACAGTGTTGTGATATTTGCCTCTTTGTGGGATCTCTCTTGGTTTGGTAGTTGTTGCCGGTGGCAAAAACGTCCAGGGTTTGTTATTTTTCAGCGTTTTTGACGTCAGATATGGTTTTCAAGCCTATTGAATCCCTGTGATTGGGTCTACGATAGACTAGTCGGACCTGTATCATCAGGTTTTCAGGACGTTCTCTCGTGTGAACCAATCAGACAAAGCGGAATTTGCGACCCGTGACATCGCGGGCGCCTGGAGACCAGCCACACATGAATGATGTTGCAAGTCCAACCAAAGCAAAATTTAGGAAGACAAAACCAAGGATCAGAATCAGTGGATAGAGTTACGGGAAACCTTCGCCCTTTCTAATGTCAGATAGAACCATCACATGGCATTAAGGAGACATGAAGAGTTTATGGGCAGGATGCACTTGCTTCTTTCTCACGTTTTCTGTGCTCATATGGTAAGATTTTTTTGGAGTGATACCGTGGTCTTGTAACTTAAGCCTTATCGTTTTCCAATCCTTAACATTTCTCTCAATTTTAATGCGACATTTATCAATTGTTTACCGAGTGTCCTCTACATCATATGATGGTGCAGATTGTGTAAGATATTCGCGAGTGTAAATGATGTTTTCTCCCAGAAGCTAAGATAATGAAACGCTAAGAAGTTTCTGTCATTACTGTCTATCCTGCTGTGAAAGCCGTTGATCTATGGTTCAGGATGTCCAATTTTAAAACAACAATGTTGTGCTACATGAATAGGCTAAAAAAGTATCATTATCAACGATTTCCAGGCGACGAGAAAGGCGGTTCTTAAGAGTAGCAACCCGCAAGAGAACAAGAGTAATCGTCTCGACAAGTAGCGCATCTTGTTTAAAGTGTTTTCTTGGAGCTTGTTCAAACCCGTCTCTCGCTTGTATTTTTTCGAGCTAAAACCACAAAGCTATACTTAAAACATTTGAGATTAAAGAGTCAAACTTCGTAGTAGGATAGGCAAGGCGAAACTGTTAGAGGACGTTAAAGATGAGACATAAGACTGAAAATGAAACAATAGGAAAACCCAACATAAAACTCGGGACTATTTGGTAATCGTCTGCCATCCTGCTGCCGAACCTTTAGACTTTGCCTGACACGGAGAGAGCCAAGAAAGACATCAAAAGTTTTTGCAGGAAACAAAACTGTACAGGCTGCGTTAGGTTGGCATTGGGGTTTTAGGAGTTTCGATATCTATTAGCAGATTCTTATTCTTGAGTTCTTTACAGTAAGAAGTTTTGAGTAGCCTCGGATTTAGATTACCCCGTGATGAGCAGATTGGCGCCTCCATCAGAATATTGATTGACTTGCAATGGCTTGCATCTTAATACATGAATCGTATCGAGTTAAAAGGCAGAAATTAGAGGGGTGATTGCGATGTTTCGTCTCCATTCGACGGAACATAGATCAAGACATTTGTTCTTTACACATGATATGTTAATGTGGTTGGAAACTAACACATTGTATTCCATTATTTTCTTAAGGCATGATTTCATGAGCATTGGTGTGTTGAGTTCAGGAGAAGCAGGAAACAGGGAAAATATTGACAAAAATCTACCAGCAGAAGAAAATATTACAATTTTAACAAATGTAAGTAGTACTCGTACTCATTACTTCACAG
Source organism: Carybdea cf. marsupialis auct. non (Linnaeus, 1758) (assembly GCA_010016065.2). Classification (NCBI taxonomy): domain Eukaryota; kingdom Metazoa; phylum Cnidaria; class Cubozoa; order Carybdeida; family Carybdeidae; genus Carybdea; species Carybdea cf. marsupialis auct. non (Linnaeus, 1758). Next base: position 2,136 of record JAAAKL020013882.1, on the reverse strand, counting down.
GGGCATTTAACTGTTTGTCTTTGACGTTACTAAGCTACCCTCGCACAGATCTTATGCACATTTGCCGTTTTAAGGGTAAAGATAAACTAGGACCGTGGTGACCCACCTCTTTGTTTCAAAGGTCAGTATTAGAGTATATTAGAGTAGATCCCACATACAATGATGTTCGAAATGCTTCATTTGCATTTTTCCCATATATATGGTCAGTGACCATTTGTGTAATGAAAGGGATGGAAGATCATATGCCTCCTACACCCTTTTATTTTAACCAATAGAACTTTAAAATTTTGTGCAAGGGGAGTTGAATATCATTACTTTACTAATGGATTTATATCTTTGGTTTTAGTTTATATATCTATGTATGTGTTTAGATACATGCATGTGTATCTGCTTGAGTACTTATGCATATATTTATGTATACATATATATATATGTATATGTACATATATATGTACAACAAAATGAGATGTTGATGATGGGATGGATGTGCTGAGGTTGACAGAGAAACATCATCATCCAGTGGATAACTTAAGTGATGCTGACAGTTGGTTCTAGAAGGCTCTTCCATGCCTGTTTGGATAAACCTTGGACTATAAAATGATAATCTGATAAAAACTTGAAAAAACCCAGAGCTGAATCAATTGTAAACAAGGCATATTTAATCACTCGTGTTCAAACTCAACCCAAATCCTCTAGGTACCTACGGAAAACATACTCTCAATTGTACTCTAGGGAAGGAGTGCTAAGCCTATGGATGGGAAGTTCCCGATTTGAAGTGATGATTCCCAAGAAACACTGAATTAATAAAGTACCGTATTGTTAGGAATTTTATTACTTCAGCTAGAGCAGCCATCACGAGAAACCACAGTCAATTTCAATGGTCAGGAGCTAGTCTATGTAGCTCCACTTGCTTAACTAGTTTGTTTTATATGGCTGCATTGGACACTTGTCATACCAGTCACATACCAAACAGCTTCAATGTAACTGCTATATGAGCAGCCTTCAAACTACCAGGGTTTTGTAAGGTTTCACGATCTGAGGATGTTTCATTTTGGGATTTACTCAATGCATTTGGACAGAAACATTTTGTAAACCACAGATGTACAAAAGTTTTGTTATTGCTACTGTTGTAATTTTGAAACATATTTATAAGGCCAAAACCATGACATTCTCTGGTTTTCTTTAGCATCCAAATTTCAATGATCCCAAAACTCAGGATCATACAAATATCAATGTACATCATGGGGTATTGATAGAAGTTCTGAAGGCTATTTTTAATGCAAGTTGGATATTTAGTTTTTTGTTAGCAATCTTGATTTGCAATTTGAATTGCCTTTGGAAGTCAATAGGATTTGACTGATTTAGTAATGATTTGGGGGCTAGCCATCACATTTGTTTTTCCTTCCATGGTAATTGCCTGAAGTGTTTTTCCTCAGTTATTTTTTCTTAATATAAGTTGGAATCCAGTTTATGTTCAGGGATATAACTTTATTCATGTAAGTAACTGGGTGCCATTTGCAATATTGGCCATACTCTGTTTTTGCTTGACAGATACTTGATAGAAATACTTTTAGTTGAACTTGGTGCAATGTTGCTACATCACATGAAACTAAAGGTATTATACATCTCTAGGTATCATCAAACAGTAACAATATTCAAGACACAGGGGACACTGATGCTCCCATTCCCAAGCCTTTGGTAGAGGATGACATAATTAATGATATGATCAGACCCACTGTGGCCCCAGCAACACCACAAGATGAATTAAGCACAACTTTAATTGGAATACTTCCTGAAGCAGTTTCATCAGAAGTAAAGCCCTCCCTACAGAAAAGAAGCATGCTACATGCCTTTGATTCAACTGAGAGTTTCATATTTATAGATAAGAGCAGAGAAGCATTAGATGATCATGAAACAACCAAATCTGCTGATGAGGCATTAGAAAAGGTTGCAGGTGGTGACAGGTATGTTCATTTGACAGTTGCCAACACATAAACTGCTTGTTATCAAGTCTTAATGTTCAATTGTGATGCACCTTCTACTCGGTGAAGAATATAGTATGTGTGCAAAAAAGCTGAATCTGGTAGCTAATGATGATAATGTACTCATTAAATTGTAAATTTTCATATATATATA
>JAAAKL020013881.1:0-12233 GCA_010016065.2 Carybdea cf. marsupialis auct. non (Linnaeus, 1758) | reverse complement strand
CGCCCTCGACCACGCCCATGGGAAATGGAAAGCCCGGTTTAGCCCCCCCAATAATTATTTCGTGGTTACGGCACTGTGAAGTATTGAACAACCCTCAACGTAAGGGTTCTTTTGCTCATTTCATCTTCAATCTTTAAGAACATATTACCAAAACGGCTGGTACACTTTTTGTTAATCCGAAATCACCTTTTCTTTATAGCTACACAAGAGCACACCCACTGATCTCTAAATAACACTGGATCGATCATCTTCCGTTTCAAAGTGAGGTCAGTCTCTGGACGCCATTTCAGTCTCCATCAAACAAAGCTTACAAACTATGTTACGTGACATGGCGAACCTTCCCGCGTTAATTTAAACGATGGAGGCCAGTACTCTTGATTACACTTTTTCGCTGTTGGAAACAATGGGAAGCTCGATCCAGTCTTTTTTAGAGATCAGTGAGCACAAGCAACCAACTCAAAAACACGATGAGACAGGAAGTTAAAGAATACAACCGTTGATGAGATATTTTCACTTCACTGTATTTTAACTTAATTTCCAATATAAATAGAGTAACTTGCCAGTTCCCTTCACATGGAAGCCGATACATTACTAATTAGCTGGTACAAGTTACAAACAAATACAATTAACGCTACTTTGACTACAGGATACCAGTCAACGTTTCATCGATCTCATGACATCGTCATAGTGGTGACAAAATCAATCTTAATGAAGTGTTCCACGAGTTTTCAGACGCACGGAGGAATTACTTCTTCAACCCTTGGAGACGAGAGTGTTCTCGCAACCTACATAAACGAGATGCAGAGAGAGTCGCAAGAGATTATTTATGCAATACGAGCAAGACGTGTACTCGTTCACATCAATTGTTAGTAGCCTAAGTTAGTTGATGTTTATATACACACTTTCGTATTTAGTATGTAAGGGGTAAAAACTCAAAAGTGTAAATGAGGCGCCAAAGTTCTATAACAGATCCGTAAAAGACACATCAGAAAAAATAATTACACCATAATACAAGCTTTCTCAAACGGAAGGTCACCACCCATCTATGGATCATTAACATACCGTCTGATGTGTCGAAAGGCATAGCTCAAGTCGCTTTAGTCGCCTTTCCTGATCTCGATTATCAAATTAATTCAAATTGAAATCATATTAGTCTACCTGGTAACTAACTGAATGAGCCAGTTTTACACAATCAGCATCATAAGAAAACTTATTGGATTTAAACAATGTTCTTAGTACCAAGGTGAAAATAATGCGCCTTAATAACTTCTCAAAACGTTTCGTCGTACTTTGCAACCCTGAGAAACAAATAAAAAACACGTTCCTAGTTCCGTTGTTTGTTTCTTGTCTGTCAATGACACTGCCACGTCTGCGGCCTGTCTGATTGATCTATAGTCTCTGTCTACAACAATTCACCTTAACTCTTTCCATAGAATATACAGTCAACACAAATCCATTTTTATTTGGTGTTTCTTACCTTAATGCAGATACTTTGATGAATCCTGATGAATCACGTGGGTCGTAGCCACCGGCAACATCCATGCTAAAAAAAGGGAGATAAAAATGAAAAGTAGTTTCCAGAAGTAAGTTTACACTTTTCTTCTCTTTGGATGCAAGGGAGGTGTCCACTCTTTCCTTACTAGACTATTTTATCCGAATTATACAAGTCTCTAAAGCTGTTATAAAGCATCCTTTCTCCTAGATAGAAACCAAACGTAGCTTCTGTTACGCATGGCCTACTTGAGGTACCTTAAGTAGGCCATGTGTTACGTTATTTCAACAAACATTCTCCTTTCTCCTCTTCTTTCGATATAGTAGATGTAATGCCTGTAATATTTTCCTGGGAATTTCTCCCCATAAAACTATAAAACATTTTCCATGTCATGCTTTTACAATTGTAGATTCTCTAGTCAGTCAATCCTGATCACGCCCCCGCGACACTTTTCGCTTGTAAATCTTAATGCCATCGGTACCTAGTCCTCATCTGTCAATTTCAATGCCTCAGCATCGCCCCTCTTTCTCTGCAGTCACCTGTCCGCTTCCCATGTTGTATATGAGTGAAATTGATTCAGAAATGTTTCTTTTCTCTCATGCTACAAACAAATGATCAGCCAATTTCAATATATAAAGAGGTTAGCATTTCTTTCAATAAGGAAGCGAAGTATCATAGAATGAACGAGGACAGACCAATCCTCTTCAGTGGCTTATCAGGGATAAAGCGCATTGGGTCTTGACTTGATTCTTGACACACAGAATTTACATCGACGTTATTAATGTGGCTACTAACTAAACTTGGGGGTGGAGCAAAAATGGGAAATGTTTCATCACGGGCATAATAAGGTTGTACAACTCGTCTTGAGAACTGATCCTTCCATGTTCTCTGCATCCACGTGTTTTGTGACACAACGAATGGAATCAAACACTGTCAAGGTCCATTTCATATAACCATGTTTCCATTAAAACACTATTTCGTTAGCGCACATTCATCAATCACCAAAAATCAACCAGCGTTAAAAAAAACTATTGTCGTTGTTCGAGGTGGAGTTAACTACTTACCTGACAAGTTCTTTGTTGTAGAGAGAGACTCGAGATTCCCTCGATCTCACATAAACCTGGTAAAAGAATAATTTAAGAAATACGTAATTTAAGATCTCTAAAGAACATTTCGTACTAAAAAGGCGGAAATAAGTCTTACAAAGCGCTTGCTTTGACGGCAAAGATACACGTTCCTTTTCATTTTATCTGGTGGACCCAACGGAAAGAAAGTTCTAGTGAAAAAGAAATATTTTAATGCATATACAGCCAAAAAGAATTTTAGTATGAATGTAAATTGTGATCATATTCTGATCTCGCAATAATTTTCTCTAAGGGCAGTAAACAGTCCCGGTTTGTAATCAGGTCTTCGTTGAACTTCAATCTTGGAAGAGGGTTGGCAGATGACAGAATATGTATGTAAAGAAAGGCCTATGTTTACGAGTCGTAAATTTGTCAGTACTTTCTATTTGTCCTTTCTGGCCTTGTCATTCTAGGTAAACGTGTTTGTATTTCACAGGGCCTAGGAAGGACAAAACCTAAAACACGGTTTTCCAGTAGGAATGCCTCAACCATTTGCAATGTTTAGCTTACGTTTATCATGATAAATAGGAAGACTTGCACTTTGCCGATGTGTAACGAGGACATAAAATATTGATACATAATCTACAAGCAGGAAGATGTAAAAGGCATCGCTATTATGATCTTAACTTATAGCAGGCGATCCATTACAATACTGCAATACTTACATGACCTTTGAAAACTGACAATGTAACCTTTCCTTCAACAAGCTCTTGGCTTTTGTCAATACAGAATCTACAAAAAGTAAATACAGGGTGGTGATAAATTAAGAAACATAAGAAGGAGTTTACTACCGACAAAAAGCATATCGTAATCATTCAATTACACACTCTTTATTGTAATAGTTCATTTCTTTATTAAACAAATAGTGGATTCCCTAATTAGATACAGCGTACTCCTACATGTAAGCTTCAACGTACGTGACCTTTGAAATTTGAGGGACATTACTGTTGGGATTTTCCCTATCACCATGCTTTCGTACGTCATGGTGACTTCACGTGTTGGTATTTATTTTTAAATATGAAATCGTGATTAGAAACGCTGCATCCTTATGATTTAGCAAGGATCGAGCACGGATTGAATGTGTATTTACGTGAAACCTCGCTCTCAGTAAGAGAAAGGGAAATTAATAATCTGTGAGTGAACGTTTTACGATGATTCAATGTTTGAGTAGGCGTTTAATGAGTTCCGTGTATATTTTGATTGGTTATTTATTTTAGTTTCGAATATTTGTGCTTGTATATATAGAGACGTTTTAAAGTAAAGAAGATTAGATTTGATTGTAGATGGAAGAGATGGATGGATCGACATAGACGGACTTTGTCTCTCGTTTTAAATCACTGATTTATTCGTTCGTTGAATCAGCGCTGAATCGCGATTTCGTCGCAACAATTACCAAGACTTGCATTGCTTCAAAATTGCTTTGATATTTACCAACATCGAATAAGCATACCCATACAATACTTATAAAACAGATTGTGCATAATGACAGATAGGATGTTAAGGAATTACGTTTAATTTTTAAGCATTTTACTTCCACTTTATTCTTGCTATGTAAATACAGATTCTGTAGATACTAATGCCAACAAATACTCTTGCATAATTTTAAGTCTGAAACATTTTAAGAAATTGATGCGATGTGAATAATAAATGAAGTAGGAAGAACTAGTTCATTTTACAGCTTTCAATCTACTCTGGGGAAACTACTTCATTGGGATCAGAGGTTAGTGAAGGGTACCGATACATGTACATTCAACTACGTGTAATAGCAAATTCATTTTGTACTTGAGGCTTTTTTCGTCTGACACTCCTCAGAGTACAAAATCGTCAGAATATTGATTGAAAAGGGAAATATTTTTTACCGAACTCTGTTTTCAAAATGGCTAATCAGAACTCTGACTGCCAGATTGGTGTTAATTTGACCAATCAGTGTCCATGAAGCCAAATGGTTAACGGAAAAGGTCCTATGAGAAGACAAATAGCTTTTTTGGCTTTGATGTGGACGGATTCTAGAACGGCCAAGTGTAAAGCAGATCTAGCTTTCCCAATCACACCATACCAATATTCTTACGATTTTGTACTCTGAGGAGTGTCAGACGAGAAAGCTTTTAAGTACAAAGTGAATTCGCTATTTCGCGCAGTTTTACTGTTCTGTACCACCAACAAACGCTTAACATATAAATTCATACATAAGGATTTATTGTAACCGTAAATCTGATCGAAAAATTTAAGGTAGAATTTGTGACTGTAAGGCTTCTCCTTCTCTTGACAGGTGCTAACAATTCGATGTCTTATGATGTTGGCAGTGGTTGCTGTACTGCTCTGAAGGAAAAATCACTTTGACGAACAATTTGATGAAGACGGACAATACGTTACTTTTGAACTCGGTCATGGAAATCATTTCTCCGAACATCGTGTAGTAAATGTTATCGGAGGATCACAAAATAAGAGTGAAATTCCGAGTAGTGAAATTTTCGTGCTTTCCTTGCTGTGTACCTTATATACTCATAATCAATACGTTGTACTGATTCTTAAATACTAATAAGGATGCTGAGAAAATAACCTAATTTTTGTTTTAGTGAGCGGATGGTAACTAAGGTGTTCGGAAGGTCAATAAAGATTTAATTTTGTCAACTACTTTTCGAGTTCTTGAAAACCTTTTTAACGTAAAATTTTACAATAATTTAAAGCAGTTCAATTTGGTTACATCAATAAGAAAACCCGATGTCATAATCTTATGCTCGTTAGTTGGTGCCACCACTCGTTTAAATTTAAACTTACATGGATTTAAACGATATTAGAAAAGTTTGGCCCAAAAAGCCATTTAACTGAAAGCAAATAACATTAATAAATCTGCAATGAATTTTCTAAAAACCAGTTAAGCATTCGCAAACGATAGAATTAAAGAGCATGTATGAAAACATTTGACGTTTCGGCTCCTTCATCCCTGGAACCTTTCGCTTGAACGTGAAAATGATATCTCAGCATGCTGGTAAAACACGTACCTGACATATTCTCCTTCAGGGCTAAACCACAAACCTAAAAATAACGATCCAAGGGAATGAATACTAAAAAGGTGAGAAACAATTAAAACTACAGAAAACATAACATATATGTGAACCCAACACCAACACTGAGATTTATGAACACGTTACAGTACAGAAATGTTGACAACGATGCAATGTTATCAGAAAATAAATGCACTACCTAGATATTCTATTGACTAAATTGTGTCTTTAGAGCATTCAAGGCAGCTTAAAGGCGTCCTAGCATTATGGAAAAATCCGTGCTGGCGTGCTGGCACTTTTTTCTTCATCGTGCCGCAACTTACAGTTCAAGTTCATTACATAAAGGAGATCCCTACCTATACTATCAAATAGCCTTTACTTTTCATATTTTCTTCCAAATTTTGTTTCGTGAAAGAATTCTACTGGAAATTATCCTCAGCTTATCCCTGTTGTTGCTACCTCTGTGGGGGTTGCTGTTGTTGTTACCTCTGTGACGGTAGTTGTTATCTCTGTGACGGTTGTTGTTACCTCTGTGACGGTTGTTGTTACCGCTTTGAAGGTTGTTGCTGTTGTTGCTACCTCTGTGGTGGTTGTTGTTTTAGTTACCTCTGTGACGGTTCTTAATAATTATGTCTTGTTTTGTAAGTGGGTAAAAGGCGAAAGCATGTTAATTGATGTCCGTAAATCCTTTTCTAGTTTTACGAGATACCAGAAAAAAGTGCAAAAATCACCACCGGGACTCGAACCAGGGACCCACGCATTAGCAGAGTGGTGCTCTACCAAGTGAGCCATGGTGATAACATAGTTCACTTTTCTCTAAACGCCACATTAGCTCCTAGTAACCCACCGGTGGATATCGCATCCAGCAACTTTGGAAACCAACCTTTTCTCTCATACTCGCGAAGTAAATGAAAAATCGAAGTTTTTATTATATTTTGACGGTCACTCGTTTTTAAAAAGGCCTTGTACACTACTTGTCCCACACAACGTACGCCTGAGTTACAACAATCTAGTAGGGTTTCGAGGCATCAACGGTGTGACTATTGAAATTATGGGACGAGTAGCCAATTCAATGCCTGGCGTTTCCTTGACCAGAGATTTCTCACGATCTCTTCTCATGATCAAGCCTCTCTACTATAAACTTTCAAACTCTGTTTACACTACACGCATGCTATTTTTGGAAACTGACTATTCTAGGACTGCCTTAATAATCTCCAGCATGGGTGTAAAAAGCCTCAGTAGACGCATTCTAGAGAACGATGTATATCGGGTAGCACTGACTGTTGCACGATACCGTAAACGAAACGTCTATGTTCTGTACCATTTTCAAAGGGGTACAAGTAAGTGTTATGTTGCTCATGGTATGCATAATGAAGAAGGTCGTTACTGTGGAAGTGGGTGATCAATGTAGTGCTAGGAGAAATAGGGTGCAAAATGTTTTACGTGGTGCATGAGAACACTTGGAATACTCCATAGAATTTAACAATGCGCTAAGTGAAATATATAAGACACAGACTATCAATAAAAATGCGCTTGAAAACAACGTGTTAACATATTGCTGCATAATACAGATTTAGACCTTTTCGAAACGCCTCCTTTCGGGCACGAGTAGTTCATTTAATCTGTATAATGCATCGGCAATTTTCTTACTGACGTCAAAATAGGCAGAGTTGCAAACAATGGTCAAACATGCATGATAACAATACTCTCGCTGTTGTTTAAGAGTAACAGAACTCGTAACTTCAACCAATAATGCGTCAACCACATGACCCACTTCGCCAAGATGATTCGTACAGGATTCTATTCAAATACGCAATTCCATATTTATTAACCCTATTCTTCTTCAATTATCGGAACCTTGCCACTGTTAATCAGTCAATATTTAAACGGTTTTTGCACATAAATGCATTCAACAGTACAGAAACAATAGATAATAGTCAGCTCTATATACTCCGTTTCAACTATACAGCGGTATTATGCCTCTAGCATTGTTTATGTACATGTCTCATGGGTGTGTCTTTGCCTTACTTTGAAATTTGTCCACCTGAGAATGACCGGGACCCTAGTTGTAACGATTTATCACTTGAATGTTTACCAACTTTTGCTACTTCAATTTAGTTTTCTCTAGTATATAGGAATCAGAAACAACAAACAATTTGTTATATTTTATGAAAAATTTGCCAATCTAAATTCGAATTTCGTTTCTTAAATATGGACAAAACTAAACGTACATATCACATGACCTTAAAATTAGTGAGTAGTACCCTAGTTTCAGCACGCCCATCACAGTATACTACCTGATGCATTGACGTGGGACTGTACGCCCTTGACCGTCGTCCTTTGGAGAATGCGGGAATATTAAGTGACGAGCAGGCACTGCAATACCGTCAAGGAGTCCATCGTGTTGGATACACGGTTTTGATTGTGTATAACGTAGAACTAGTCGAATTGCCGTAGCCGCCGTAGTCTAGTGCATAAGTTCATTGCCTTCAGATGTAGAGGGTCAAGAAGGTCAGGGTTTAAATCACGGAAGGGTCAGTGGTAATGTCAGAAAGGGCATCAGGTCTTAAAGTGCTCTATGCGCCAGTAACAAGTCCCATGTACATAGGCACCGCCCTGCCCCCGTAAGGGGAGGAACGGCGTTAAAACCGATAAAAGAAAAGTTGTAGCAGTGAGCATTTTGATCTGAATGCGGACTCCATCACAACATTAAAACTTATCAAGATGAGTATTGACGATATAGATGCCACCGACATTTTCAAACGATTAGCAAAACGTCCCATAAGACATGTTTAATAAGTTGGCATGTTAACAATTAACGTGCAGCAAATCAAGATACTTCACATACCATTGTAAATCTGTTCTGAATACTTTAACGAGAGACCTTGCTTCACTTTCCTCAGCTCCTGTCAGCAAGAGAGACGATGAGTCTGTTTCTAATTTATCGATACATTTATAGACTTACTTGTTATTCTGCTTATCATCATGGTAGATACAAATCGTACATATCCAACCCCTAGCCTTTGACGACAGTGGTTCAATAAACAAGTGTACAAATAATTGGGTCTATAAGAAGAACAATGATATCTGAAAAACACTGGATCGAGTATCTTCCGTCTCAAAGTGAGGTCAGTCGTTGGACGCCATTTCATTATCCATCACACAAAGCTTATACACAATGTTACGTAACATGGCAGATCTTCCCGCGCTATTTTAACTAATGGGGGCCAGTACTCGTGACTACACTTTTTCGCTGTTGGAAACAATTAGAAGCTCGACCCAGTCTTTAGAAGAGATCAGTGAAGAAGAACGAGAGCGCGAAATTTCTCGCATGGCTACCCAATTCTATGGCTATCAGCATCGTTAAATAGCCGATAAACATTTTGGAAGTGGTACATAACACAACTATGGAAACTTATATTAAATTGACTACTTAAATAAATGCAAGGGTCGTAATAACGGGCCACGAATTGCGTTCCATTCCTTTCAAGGCGCGGCTGAAAAATCGTTAAAACAAACCATCCACATCATTCTAAATCAAATTCTCCACCTGCGGCGGGCGGGAAAAATTTCGGATGTGCTCGAAATCTTTTAGCAATCCACTAGTTCGGATTTTATTAGACCTTTGGCAAGTTCAGGGGCCAACGGGGGCAACAATGAGTTATAATTCATTTCCCATTTTATAAATGGAGATCATTGAGTTTACCCTGTCCATTGTAAATGTTTCAATGTCCAAATGAGCCACTCTTAGAATTTCACCACCTGGAGTTTCATAGATACCTTAAGTCAAAGAAAACAACAAAATCATAAGCATAGGAGAGACTAATGTAAAAGAATCAAACGTAACAGATAAAAAGGTTGTCTCCCACCTCTGAAACGCATTATACATTGTTTAAAAATCATGGTGATTGGAGATGGAGATGGAGATGGTGGGGGTGGGTGGTTACGAGTCTCTCCAATTAAGTTATGGATGTGCATGCCAAAAGCAATTTCCTGAAAAATAAAACGAACGTTGGCTAATTCACACATCAGAGATCCTGGGATATACTTCATAATAAACCGCTCTGTAAACTTCGTAATCAAGACAACCAATTTAAAGCGCAAATTTTTCATAAAAACACACCCACCCCACCCCCTCGCACAATTTGGTAATCGCTATTCCTACGACTGTTAGTAAACGTATTTCTCACATGTCAACGTATTTATTAAAGGGGAAGCTAATAGCAGTCCCGCACTTATTTTTGTCTGTTTTTCATAATGAGCAGACGAGCATTATCTGTCCGCATATAGTAAAACGAAGTGTCTCTCGATCAATAATATTTTTATTATTATTATTATTATCTTTTTATTTTTCCGAAGATTATCTTCCTGCAGTCGTGAACTTAGGGTTCTGACTAAAATTGTTATACACAATAAATGTATTGTTTCTCTCTACGAAAAACGTGTATGTACAGAAATAACTGTAGTAGATGAGTACCATAAAATCAACTGATGATAGAAAGCAACGACAATTTTTATATAGTCTCGTAGATTTGGGTTCAAGTGGAATGCCACGTGTGCCGATCACATTTCTCCCATTTGGCCCAAGGACTGGTGAAGGCTGCAAAGCCCTATTCTATGACATTGGGAGCTTATCAACATGGGTCAGCACAAAGAAGCGGATTTTTTTCTGAATGTTTATCTGCACCAACAACAGCAGAATTGCAACAATAATACAACGTAAGGTCTGTAATCCAACTGCACCTTTTACACTCATGTCTGGCAGTGTACTGAGTAAAATTAAACGCGCAGTGGTTCAACACAATCCTGCTGTTGTTCCTGCATGCAAAAATACCCGCACAGTCTACTGGACTTTCAGTTCAACCTCATCATAAGGAAAATATGAAAGACTGGTCTAACCTCTGGATTTCATGCCAATATAACGGTTTTCGACAATGTCGATCCTACCAACTCCGTGTTTACCTCTGCAAGAAAGTAAAAGAATTAACTACGGAGGATGGTCAATAGAACAACACTTAAAGCAAAAAGTAAAATATGGTAAACTACAGGGCATTTGGGAAAGAGTTTTGTGTCTACATAAAAAGGAGTTCTCAAGTAATATAGTCAACTAGTTTTGACAGAACAAAAAAATCAAATTAAAAAGGGCTATATCAGCACTACTTGCGCAAACTGAAAAGGAAAAGGAAAAAGACGGCGAAGAACGAAGTCGACACAAGACAAGAAGACAAGCAAAGTGATGATGATGAAGAAGACGAATAACAATGACAACAAGAAGAAAAGCGATTAAGTAACAAGGTGAAATAAGAAGAAGAAGAAGAAATAGAAGAAGAAGGAGTTACAACTCTAAGGCAATTTCAGAAAATATCTTTCATTAGCTAACACAGTGTCCTAAATAATAAAAGGCGTACACACTTACTCTAGCCCTGACTCAACACTGATTAGTTCTTGACAGTATTATTGTTTCTGACATTAGGGGTCCAGAGGAACGGAAGTGGAAGTTAGTAATAGATACTAGAAGCGAAAATACCATTCTTTAACTTACAAGAGAAGGCAATATCGGGGCACCTTGGCCCATTGCCATAGCCAATCAGATAGAAACTACTGCTCCAGAATTGAAATCGAGAAGAAATCAATGAAACTTATACCAAGCTGTGTTTTCAAAATAGCCAATCAGAACTCCGACTGCCAGATTGGTGTGGTTTTGACCAATCAATGTCTGTGGAACTGAGTGGTTAACCGTAAAGGCTCCATGAAAGACAAATTCTTTTTGACTGGGTGAAGGTTGCTGTGGCAACGCCTGCGACCGAGTAGTAGAACTGCGTGCAATGTCAATAATACAATAAATCAGTGTTGTTTGCTTACCCCACTTTGTTCAAGTACAAGAAGATATCAAGGCTTTTGTCAAACGAAGTGCCGTCGTTGACGTTCTTCACGTGGACTGGTACGCCTAGGGTGCAAAGCACAATCAGTCACTTCCGATGTTTACAATAACTTCACTACTATGGCACTTTGAAGTTGCTATTAATGATGCTAGGTTTCAGTGGCAACTCAATAAAGAGGTGACTTACAATACCAATTCCTTGAATGTTTTCAGTAAGGGAAGGTAAGAAGGGCAATCATGATTAACAATTAGTAAATGAGTGCTATGCAGGCAGCAGGGCAGAAACGGTCCGAACAGCTGAGTGAACGAAAAGCTGTCAACTCAAAAAGCTAAATTCAACATTGAAATGGTGTACAATGATATTTGCAATTCATACAAGTTATCTGGTTTCCAACTTCAGATACCTCTGGCTCCTTTCCATAGCATCCTGACCCTTTCTTTCGATCCTATCAATGCTTTACGACAAATACGACTTCTGGTTAAAGGTCTTGTCATTCCCAGGTTATTTCCTCTATCTTTCTTCCTCCATACTATTTATTATAATCTCCTCCCCTAGTTGGTTTTTATTTTTCCTCATTCACTTTATCATCTCCCTCTCCCAATCTCCCTCTCCCAATGGCTTTGCTTTTGCAAGCTTTCGGATATTCTATCCTTCATCAGGCTTACCTGATGAAGGATAGAATATCCGAAAGCTTGCAAAAAAGCAAAGCCATTTTAAGTTGTTGTTTTTA
>JAAAKL020013880.1:0-12233 GCA_010016065.2 Carybdea cf. marsupialis auct. non (Linnaeus, 1758) | reverse complement strand
ACATGGTAACTAACTCTAATCAAACAAAATCATTTCAGTAGTCTGGGCACTAATTAACATAATTGTTGTTGACATCACTACAAAAGTAAAAAAACAAAATCTTCATGAATAAAACAATTTACATCTAATCATTGATTTTAAAACGCTATAACTTATCATAGCTGGGATAGCACTACAATGTTCATATTAACCTCGTTTGCATAATGCTATCTCATTGTCACTAGAACCTGTGTGCACCCATGTATACAAAAGTGGCCTAATGGAAATATTTTAAGTGCAATACCTAATACAGGAGTCCACCTTGGCAATGATTACGTTAGAATAATAATGATTCCATTATCATTTAGGTCTTTTTATTAATTGCTATTGTAATCATTGCTGTTGTTACTATATTTATTGTTATTATTGCTGTTGTTGCTAATGTTGTTGTTATTATTGCTGTTGTTGCTATTGCTGTTTATTACTGTTGTTGTTATTATTGTAGTTGTTGTTATCATTGTTGTTGTTGTTGTTGTTATTTTTGTTGTCATTATCATAGTTGTTGTTATTGATAGCATCGACACTGAGTTCATCGAGGAGCAAGTCCCCCTCCAAGAAGATGTTCCGGACCCGAAGTCTCATTCTCGGTGACTATTGTGTAATTTTTATGTCGTGTCCAGCTCAAATCCCTGTTGCTCGTGACCATCAGCGAACCAGCGTGTCTGAATCGCGTGATCAATTTTTGCCTTACGTTTTTGATAACATTTGCATTTAAAACCGTGACATCATTGTTTATTTTTGTGGCTTCAGATCAAAGCGGAGGAAAAGTGATGACGTGACGAATCAAAAGTTTTAGAAACAGAACAATTTGACTCCAGACACGTGAAGACAATCCTAGAATAGGCTGATTCTCAAAATACGAGACCTGTAATGTATATAATGTTTGAAATAGAGGTGTTCGAATTAAAAACATCTAAGGCCAAAACTCTGTTAATTTTCCTTGGATCCTAACAGACATTATGAAACACATAATCTCTGGATCCTAACGTTAGGATCCAGCATCAAATAACAAGGTTTTGTTAGAGAGATTTAAAACTTTGAGACCTAATATCTCGGTGTTGAGAAAAGGCAAGTCTCTCAATTTTGGCCATTGACGTTCTCACTAATAGGGCTATATGAATAAAGAGTATTTTTCCCGTAATTTAAACATTTTAAAAATCGTGACTTCACACTTTCCCTCCGCATAGCATATTGTAGTAGAGCGAAAATCTTCCTGTGTTGTAACTTAAGCCCCGTATAGACGGTGCAACATGTTGATACAACATGTTGCAACTTGTATACGGGGCTTTACACAAAATCACCTTTGAGTGTATATGACCAGTGATTATGAAACAAATGTGTTTCATAATCTCTGATATGACAATGGAATCAAAATTAAAGTTTGTTAAGAGGAAGATCCTATTCCTACGCACATGACGTCAATGTTTCCACTCCTTGGTAACCTGGCGTGCGAAAGGTGATCCCAGTAATAAGGGGGTGGCTGACTAGGCACAAATACTAGACATGCTAGTCATAGATATATCGGCTTCAAGGAACTCGTTATTCTGCATGTTTGTCTTTGAATATTTTACCTTTCCTTTATTTGGGATCTCGTCTGTCGTTCGTCAAAACAATTTACATTTCCTTTGGCCACAGTACTGTGTATTTACCTGTGTTAACTGCAACAGCGAGGACTGGAAAAGTGTGGAAGACATGTATGCACATCGACTTAAACTGAAAAGGTCATTATTTCCATGGCGTAAGTCTCACCAAAACCTTCCTCTCCTGGGGCGTGGCCAGCCGTTTCAAACTGGGTGGACTCTCATCCGAAAATCTTATTTAACGGTGACTAGAACAACAGAATCTCTTTGAAAAAAGAGCTCTACTCCGACGAAGAGGCAAAATCCATTTAGTTCGCCCATGAAAAGTTCAACGCATTGACCAGGCCTATGAGGGGTTTACTATAAAATCGAGCAAGCTAGACTCTTCACCTTCAAACCACGTCACAATGACAAGATTCATAATGCCAAACTACCTCAAACTTATCCTCAGCACTGACCTCAATATTAAGGTCCGATTTGGACGAATTACGAGATAGACTCTCAGGAGAATTGGAGGGGGACATGTATCCCAGTCTCCCCGTGGCGAAACCATCATTCCTGTCTATGATTCCTGGCTGCTCAGGTACATCGATGTCGATGTGTGATAAAAATAAAAATTAGCCGAAATATCGCAGCTAGCAGCAGACAGCAAGTTCTAATCTGGTTTTCTTCTGACAGTTTCCGTAATACTTAATTATGGCAACACAGTATCTAGTTTCTACAGAGGCAAAGCCTATAAGCCAACAAAGGTACCCTAACGTGACATCATGAAATACAGTGCATGTAATAACAGTAATATAGTGCGTGATGTTTGCAAGACAGGGACGTAAACCTAACTATGGCATCCTATGACAACTTTTCAGATAGGCCTACCAAGGAAGGAAACACCTACGAACGTTTAGTCGCAAAGAAATAGAATTTCTTTGCTGAAAACAATTATTTTTTTCATAGTACAGACTGATTTCGTATGTATATGATAGATTTGAGAACTTCACAATTAGTGGAGATTAACAGGACTTGCAATGCAAAAAGATAAAGCGGTTTCTGTATATGAGTATTACTGTATGACTGACCACATGCACTTACACTGATTTCACAGTTTGGCCCTCACTGGCATGTAAAATAATATGATTGATGTAATCAAACATAGTCATTTTTGTGCTGTTTCTTAGCCATAAATACCGATTTCTCGCGGATACTCTTCCAAATCTTCAATCCACTTCGATAGTGGGATGTAAGATTCTGAAGAGTGTCCATTAGCCAAAACTTCCGGGAAACTTTTTTTCTGATGCCTTGATTTCGTATTCATCCTGAGCATCATTTACTTCATTCACAATTAGAACGTTAAAATGTTATTAAACTGATAAACGAGTACGCTTTCTTGCTCTTCCTAAGGAAAGCATAAATTTTTTTAAGTCTCTTTAAAATCAACCCCTATGACAGTCCATAGAAGATAAACAGACTCTAAAGAGAACTATAATTACTTTTAAATGATTGACTTTTTCCAATTTATATATGAATTCTGTACTTTCTCATCATTTTTTTATATCAGTCAACATTAAGGTGAATAAGAACAGAACTGAGAATCTATGTCATATAAAAGTGAACATCATGTGTACAAATTGTTATGGATAAAATTGAAGTATCAACTCAAGATGTGAGATTGAAAAACATTTTTGTTTTAATCTCGTCAGAACCGAAAGTCAACATATAAATATGAATAAAAAGAGAGGGAAAATTGTCCTTGACTAGACCTCCGTCTCTTCATGCGACTCCAAAACATCGATGCTTTCTTATTTCACGACTTTGGTGCGCTTAATACGAATGCAAAAATTGTCTAAACCGACCACAAGAAGGTCCAGATATTTATGACGAAAACTGCATATTCTCAGAAAATGGCAGCTAAAAATAAATGCTCTGGCTTTATTAAATTTTTGATAAAAGGCCACCAAATTTGTCGATCGAACATTAACAACAGAGAAGCTGTAAATAGCCTTCCTGAACCTGATAAGTGACGCTGTTTTGGTGGTAATATAATAATTGTAAAAATAAAACAAGATGGCGATCAAGAGGCGATTGCGATTGCCCCACTGATCTCTAAAAAAGACTGGATCGAGCTTTCCATTGTTTCCAACTACGAAAAAGTGTAGTCGCAAGTACTGGCCCCCATTAGTTAAAATAGCGCGGGAAAGTCCGCCATGTTGCGTCACATTGTTGACAAGCTTTGTGTGATGGGGACTGAAATGGCGTCCAACGACTGACCTCACTTTGAGACGGGAGATGCTCGATCCAGTGTTTTTCAGAGATCAGTGGATTGCCCTTGCCCAGTCCCATTTCTTTTAAACCCCCTCGGAAGCTTTCTAATCTCGTTATCTGTGGACGATGTTACAACCCAATCTGAAGAAGTCACTGGTGAAGGAAATGCGCAGTAGCCGTTCGCAACAGTAACAAACAACATCCAACAAATCAAAATTGCAGTGATCTGTAAGATCTATTGCAACGAACGGGCTATTAAGTGCACATTTTCACTCACTTTCTTACAATGACAACTAACAAACAGTGACAAGCATTCAGGGGCGCTCGTCAGGACTAAAATATTTTCCTCAGAAACAAAAAAGTTTGTTATCTATAAATATTTCGTTTTATGTCGCTAGTAAAAACATCTTCAACATAAACACTATTTAACCGCTTATTCCACGTTCACATTTACTTATTGTAGAAAATTAGAGCCAGCTCTTGTTGGACAGGTGCTACTTGACATTTTATTATTACTTACAATTGCAGTACCAAGCTGATTCAAACAGAGTATATTAAACTAAGAAACTTTCACAAATATCAGTCATCACTTAATACAATACTTCTTGCAATAAAGAACGCGACCCACGCCAAACATAAGATTCATAAATTCAGCTGACTAAGAAATCCAACACACCTCCTATGGGTTTCAACTCCAGATAAATATGTAGATACTGTTAAAATAAACCTTGTGCTTTCATAAATCTACGCAATTCTAAAATTTCTACGAAATACGCTATCTTTTATCATTAAAGTAACTATTGGTGTCCTGTGGTAACTACTGACTATCAGTCTGGAAGATGACGTACTAGGAAGAGAAAGTGAGTACTTGGCGCCGAGGAGCAGGGTGTACACAAAGACATTGTAGACTGCAAAACGAGGTAATCTGATGTATGGAACCGTTATATAATTAAGGATTGAAGCTCAATCATGGAAACTTTCAACCCCTTTTCGTTCGTTTCGAACGTTTTTTGTCAATAACGGACAACAACCAACAAAAAACAAACCCGCGCCTACGAACGTTCTCAACATTCCCTACGGAATCAACCACAGCCTCATTTTCGTGCGATTATTATTACACCGGTCGTCTATTTCCTAAGCAATAATCTCACTCTGTTGTGGCAGTCTTTCACAAACGGAAGGCTCTGGTGTGCAGTGCCCCCCCCCCCCCTATTTGAACTACACTAAACAAAGAATGAAACAACCAAGCGAATAACCAATTTAAAAAGGCACTTGCCTCAAGAGCAGTAACTAAGTGGGGGGTTCTGCGGCAATTGCCGTCCTAAAATATTTACTAGGGGAAATTATAGTATATTGTATAAGCCAACCTTAGAACTCACGGAAGCGATGTCAACAACAAATGGGGCTTACATGGGCTACAATCAAAAGACATCATAAAGACATTATCCAAATAGTTGGTTGGTGATACAAAACAATAAAACTGCACGAAATTGTACTCTGAGGAGTGCCACATGAAAAAAGGTTTTCAGTACTAAAATGTTGCTATTTCGTGCAGTTTTAAAGACAGTATCTTCTTAAGTCCATAACGGGTGCTGTGCGCCATTGCTAAAGTTGGAAGTGCCATCACAGAGCAAGTACTCCGTGGTGCCACATCTTTCGTCTGAACCACCACATCCCCATTCCACGGCGAGTGTACCGATTGCTTCCCCAAGATAAAATGCCAGCCACTGCTACCTCCGAGCTTCCGGCACACTAGTAACCCTAGACAACGTTCTATAAGTGATGATTGAACACGTTTCGAATACAGAATTTAAAAAATTTATACCAGTCGAATGATTTCGAACATCTCCCTAACTGACAAATTCTAAAATGACGAAAACGCCGAATCCAGGACACAGCCAAATATCTTTAATACTTAAACAATACAAGTAATCTTTGACATGGATATTAAAATTGGTAACGCATCATAAATTTATACTACACCAAACTAATGATTTACTATTTCGTTAGTTCATATTCACCTACGTTACGTTTTCTGATTTCATTGCCGAATAAATCTAAAAAAAAAATGTCGTTTTTCCGTCCATTCTTACGCTATAACACACGTTAAAAAGCTACGGAATTAAATATAAATTTGAAATATAACATACTATAATTCAAAAGTTTGACAATAACGGTTCATATCATTCTAAACAAAGAAATAATCTAACATTGACACCATTCATAATCAAAATCCCTAACCTAAGTAGAAAGGCGCGGCAAGTTTACGTCCACCGTCAGGGCCTATTTCACTACCCTTTTGATCCTCGTATCTTATGAAATCGTACCTGGTTTCGGTAAACAACACAGTATTGTAGATTCTCAGTCGGATTTTAAGTGAAGATAGTATTACTTTCGCACATAGGGGGAATGACACATAAATTCGCTTTCAGTTCTCATATCTAGAAACCCTTCAACTTCTTGAAAAGTAATAACGCAAAGATGCGGTTGATAAAACCGAAAGCGTGCAAACATGTTGCAAGAACTTCTCTCAATTTTGAACCTTCCTTAATAAAACCGCTTATAACCTAATCGGTCTAAAGTACTTAAGTACTTATATGTTCTTACACCGCCACTTCGTTGATGGCAGAAAAATAATGCAACACTTCAGTTACCACACTACCACCTTTGTTTTCAACATCCATGTTGCTGACTGCAAAAAGTGAGAATTCCTACCCAAACTTGGGCCATACCAACTGTGTCCCTAAACTGATAGAGGTTAAAGAAAATACAACCACCTCGTAACAACCCAAACTTTCAAAGTTCTATCTATTGGTTGATCTACAAAATTTAAAGATTCCTTTTAATTGAAAAAAACAAAAGAAAACTGACCACAAGGGAAATGGAACTTGGGCCTTTGTTAACTGACTTTCTTGTTTGTTTACTAGAATACCCCACCACAATGAAAACAAATGCAAATTATCACTCGTTCTGATCTACTGGCTATACGTTTTCAATAACAAAGCAGTCATTTCACCCGTCTTAGACCGCTCCAGACGAAACTCTCGCTTATCAGTGTTTCATAAAACCAAGATTCTAAACCTTTCTGAAGGCGTAACCTCGTCGGCTTTCCCGTAACGTCCACCCTTGAAAGTTGGGAAGTACTTAAAAGAGGATCTTGGCCAATTCTCCGTCGGTCGGCTACTCATCGACATAAATAGAATCTTGTTGAAAGCCCTGACAACTACTACCAAAAATTATAATGGCGAGGAAACCTTTGGTTGCTTTGCGAATCATCGATGGGGAAATAAAATAGACTTAAAATAGAGTCTGACTAAGTGGGATCATATGAGATACACTTTGAGTAGGCCGAACCTTATGCCTTCACATGACCATAAGAGGCTAAAATCAACCGTAAAGGGAAAGTGGTTCTTAAGACGATAAAATAAGATTTTGTTACGCCTACACAAAACAACACCGGTCATCAATTCTCTGAAAGAGGCAAAAAGTTGTTGGTGTGGGGGTAGGAAGTTAACAACATTTGTGGGGGCAGGAAGTTCACAACATGTGTGGGGGCAGGATGTTCACAACATGTGTGGGGGCAGGATGTTAACAACATGTGTGGGGGCAGGATGTTAACAACATGTGTAGGGTTTAAAGTGGGCGGGGAACGAGAGACAGATCCCTGAATCACGGAACATCTTATTCTGCAAAATACGATTACCTTTTAATGTAAGAAATCTAAAACTATCATATGTTATTACTGTTCATGAAGCTCTAAAAACAATAAAAAATCTTACTTATTCACGCAATAAGAAGGTTCACATAAGATTCCTTCCTTGTACCTGTGACACGCTACTTGATAATATGAAAAGTTAAGTTATGTTACGAATATTTTGGTTAATATACGTTCTAGTTATCAGTAAAAAAATAGTAAAAATTGTTGACAAAACCATGCAGTTAAAGTATGGGCTAAGCTCTTTACAGCGGAAGAAAAGGAATAACGGGCTAAACTTTTCTTACGAAACAACTCCGGCTGTGACACAATGGTCAACAAAAGCCATCTCCACCAATTTTTCCTGTTTAACTTCAATAATTACTAACTTAAAGACGGAGAGTAGCCAAAACCAGTGTTGCATAACTGAGAAAAATGTTGCCGATTGCACGATTTACTGAATTTAAACGAACGCAGAAGTACACTCTTCGCGACTTTTCTTTGCTGTTTGGCCCACAAAACGTAAACGTCTTTACCAACAAACTGCAGTATTTAGGCGAAGTGGGCGACATGGGCGACGTGCACGACTTGGGCGAGACGAGACGCAACGAGATGCATGATGGATCTGGCAACACAACAATTACCACAAAAACAGATCACTAAAGCCTTGGGGGAAAATGAAAAGAAAGAATCAATGTGCCCAAAAAATGGGATAAGGGGCAAAAGAATCTTAAAACTTGATCCCAAGAGCAATACTTCCTAAAATAGTAGGAGGAAATGGTATGAATTATAATTTTCTACAGTTTGTTAATACTACAGAACAATAAAACTATACATAATAGCGAAAAAATTAGATTTTAAGAACAAAAATGTTTTCGCTACTTTGTGCAGTTTTACTTTACTACAGCCATAGCTATTATGGCGACCTTAGCGACCTACGATTCATAACATGGTACTCTACATAAAATGATGCAATTCGCGACCAAACACAGCTTCGATTGATCAGTCAGACCGGAAAGATTTCACAAATCATACACACTTGACAAAATGTAATATATAAAACTTTTAGCTCTAATTTTCATCTCTCTCTCTCTCTCTCTATCCCATGGCCGAAATATTTATTGAAAAATTGGCACCTGGGCACTACTCGTACTCTGCAATGAAAATAATGAAAACAACACAGTTTGCTTTGGCATCATCGTTGGGCATATAAAATTCCCTTAGAAATCGCATATTCAATGCTCATATCGAGCGGGGACACGATCCTTTGTGCCAGATATTATTCTCACAGCCTGGAAGTGTAAATCAACCTAGTCCAAAGTGCTCTGTATCATTCAAGTCACTTCATAAAATGATAATCTTGGGGTGCAATTAACATTCATTGCCTTGATGAATCATAGCATACTTTTTGCCACAGGTCCATAATTCCTGAGTGACCTATCACTCCTTTGATCATTTCATGTTCTGGTCTGACAAAGCAACGAGCGTTTCCAGTTTGGTCGCGAATGGCGGGTGTCACCACACAGTTTTCTTTTGGACATCAATCTTCAAGAACATCGTGTCATCCTTAAGATAGCCTCTTTCCCGTAATCTTTGAAGCGAGAAAAATTGTGGACTTCCCGATGCCTTGTTGACAGCCGAAACAGGCCTAAAGAAAGACTGGCTTCTCGGATCTGGCATAAACTCTTCCATGTGATGTTCTACATCGGTTTGATCAATCAATGTCAATCTCACTTTACCTGCAAATGGCCAAGGCAACAATGCATCATAGGGTCCACGAAGAATGGCAATAAAAAGACTAAGGTATGTTCCCTTGCCAGAGCCATCACCATTTGGAAACAGTCTTCCACACAGTTTGTAGCCCCGAGGTCCACTAAAGAACGGTGGACTGTACACTGATGGGCATTTTCCCTGTATGGCATTGGTTCTCAATTCTGTGAATCTGGTTAATTTCCAAATAATCGAACCATCTGTTGAAATACGATAATCATCTGATCCAGGTGGAGGATAAATTATCGATGGAAGATTAGGTACTACACATGGCGCCTGTGTAACAATCACCGTCTTATCTGGTGAATTCAAGGCTCCAATCCCAGCCGATGTGTTTTTGGACTCTTTCATATCCCTCAACGATGCAAACAGGTCATCCATCCTATTTTCTAGCACAAGTAATCTATTTGCACCCATGTCGGCTTTAGCATCAACGTCTCGTAGTAGAGTGCCCCTTTCTGATGCTTCAACATCTGACGCCATGAGTAGATCTTCCAAGCCCTGAATGCGCGTCCAGGTATCCTTTAAAGCCTGTGGATCGGAACCTCCTTCTTTGCCTCGTTTCAGATGTTGTATTTCTTCTTGGCACGCGTTCAAAACTGCTTCATTTTCAGTTACCCTTTCAATCAGTTGAGACAGCGATTTTTTCACATCCACCACAGCTTCTTGAACGTAACTCAGACCTGCCTGTATCATTGTTGGCTTCACAGATTCTTTCAGGCTGGTAACATCCGCTACTGCAGAAGAGAATTTTTTTTCCATTGCCAGAATGTGGTGGAGAAGCAGCGTCAGATGGAACGCAATAGCAGATTTCATGTGGCCCTGCTTGGCTCCCTCTTTCAAGCCCTACAAATGCAGATAGAGGTAAATCGTATTAAGTACTTACTCGTTCACAACCCCTTTCTTCCTAATATCTTCCCCGTCCTTTGTATTAGTGATTCAAATCCTACAGTTCTGGGAGCAATCAAAGTTGGGCTATGTTTATGAAAGTTTTTATCTGTTGTAGTCACTGATCTCTAAAAACACTGGATCGAGCATCTTCCGTCTCAGAGCGAGGTCAATCGTTGAACGCCATTTTAGTCCTCGTCAAACAAACTTATAAACAAAGCTACATAACACTGCGGGCCTTCCCTCGTTATTTTAACTTCAGATTGTTAGTATTTTCGCTGCCAGAAACAACAGGAACCTCGATCCAGTCCTTTTTTAGAGATCAGTGGCTGAAGTACGTACGTCCTTATAAAGGCATCTTGACTTTTCAGTTTTTACAACTCAAATTTACCAGATGTCTGTTGAACATCAGCAAGTTGTACATCACGTTTTCACAAGCACTAGACACTTGAAACTTTGGCTGTGTAACAGTGACATTTGTTTGAAATTCATGAACACGATCTACGCTTGCCGGGTCAAAGAAAATGGAATATTAAAGGCAATATCTATCGTAACTGCTCTTAAAAATTCCGATTATTGCATTTAATAGGTACGTTTCGCTTAATAACAAATTCAACTCCCTTTAATTATTCCTTTTGTAGTTTGGATCCTCAACAAGAGTTGGCATGAAGTGGGCGATGAATAAAAATTATGATCCACGGAAAGCAACTAATGGACTTGGGCATCTTTCATGCACGAGTATAATGAAAGCTCATGAGATATTGCACCCTCCCGAAAACGAACACAAAAAATTGTAGAATCAAGACTTGTGGCGGAATAACCGAAATGTCGAGACTACTGCCCACTGACACTTCAATGGATAAGAGATTCTACCAACGTCGCTTGTTTCTCTAGAATGTCAATTCTTAACTCTTGTAGTCGAAAACGATTTCTAGTGGAAAAAATATTCCCTTAGTGATGGACGTCTGAAGACCACAATTGAACATGATGGAATCCACTTCCTCGTAAATTCTAAGGAAAGTGCCTAAGAAAGGAACAGGAAGCAATCACAGGGTCATTCTAAAATGTCATTTACGTAGTTTCATAAGTGGTCAATTGATTTGTCTGCAACGGTCGTTCCAGCACACGAACCAGTAACGAAAACATATTTAAAGAGCTACAAAGCAGAGAGGAACAGGAATGTTTCTGCTAGCATTACACGAATGCCTTAACCTTAGTCCATCGAGATAATGTTACTGCATATTTAGCACGGCTACAAGCAACTCGTTTTACTTGGGACGTATTTCTGTTATCTATAATATGTGCCGCCCTCAAATTCATGTGTCCACCCTAAATTCAAATGTTGACTTGAAATGTCGAGTGTACATAATAATACTGTATCATATTATATTGTGTTACATATCATTTTATTTATATATTCTTAATTGATGCATGATATAACAACTATTCTTTTTTTCGGCACAGAACTAAAGTGGTGGATAGAGAAAGATCTGGGAACGTCCCTCATAAATTTTGGATAACAATATGACGCACCTAGTCAATATTTTGTTGCAAATCTGAGGATCAATATTATTTCGGAAAAGAAAAGGAACCATAGAGGCAACAAAGCATAATAAAACTGACAAATATAGTGTCCGGTTGATATATGTCAAAAGAAATGTCAAATTTGTAACCCAACCAGAAGCCTACACTTGACAGGAAGGGGTGAAAGGCTAGCGTTAACCTATCAACAAGAGTATCAACTTTGTTCCATTCAATAACGTATAAATCTTGTTGACTACTATGGATGTTGAAAACGCAATGAAAGAATCTTACCAAAATTGATTCATCTTTATTGAGAGCATTTAACCAAATTTAACATAAAATAAAATCTATAAAAATAGTAGTAAAACGCACCCAACAATGTCCAGCACTAATATCATATTATATATATATATATATACTCAAAAATCCAGCATTCTCCTATGCGTATAAATATTATATAACACTCATAAAAATACACAATA
>JAAAKL020013879.1:0-12233 GCA_010016065.2 Carybdea cf. marsupialis auct. non (Linnaeus, 1758) | reverse complement strand
GTCCATCAAAAATGAAAGCATGAAAGCAAGATGTGATTGGTAACTTTGACATACAACAGCAAAATGTAGTGTGGCATCGCATGTCATGCATCAAGCATTAAAACACTCTTAAAATACGTGCAATTGATTGGCTAATACGATGTCACGTGCAACAGATCAAAAGGCATAGCGATAGTTAGTATTTTATATATTGGGGGCAATATCGTCGTGTAGAAAATAATCAATAAAGGTTGGCTGACGAGTGTTCAACATATCATAGACATAAACCATTATCTACTATTAAACAGGTTATTTACCATATATAGAACTCATGCCTCAATGGTCCTGGGTTCCAATCCCCTTAAGGTCGTTGAGT
Source organism: Carybdea cf. marsupialis auct. non (Linnaeus, 1758) (assembly GCA_010016065.2). NCBI lineage: Eukaryota > Metazoa > Cnidaria > Cubozoa > Carybdeida > Carybdeidae > Carybdea > Carybdea cf. marsupialis auct. non (Linnaeus, 1758). The sequence goes on along the minus strand of JAAAKL020013879.1, from coordinate 11,878 downwards.
TCATGATAAATAAAGATGGCCAACATTGTGCCCCTTCACAACAGTCACAGTGTTGTACCCTTAGAAAAGGGACTTGACTTCACAGATCCCCCGGACTTTCGACACCTTTTAGGATCGGTCTAGCAGCAAGATGGAAAAGGTATTACACATACCTCCTCCGTCGATGGCCCTGCTTTGCTTGCCTTTTCCTTTGCTTCCTTGACATCCTTTTCCAGCTGTTTAATTCTAGCTCCATCCTCCTACAGAAAAAAGCAGATCTAATAGTAAATTTCGTAAAGGTATTGTTATAAACGAAGCCAGTTCAATCCAATTTAAACATGCTTTTTACGTATAAATGTAAGAAGGAAACAGGCGATTACTAAGGACTTACGGAACGGGGTAATTCAGCCAGCAACAATCGTTTCTGTTTCTTAAACAAGTTTCACTCTATTCTGTTCCACCCCGTTCTACTCAGAACAAGAAAAGAGTCTACGGGATCCAGCTATGTGACTACGTTTAGGAGAACGTGAACACCACATTGCTAATAATCTATTAAATGAACGGTCATCAGTGTTTGTTCGACCACCCATTTTAACTTGCAATGAACGTTTCTCAAATGCAAATCGTCTCCCTCCATTACAATATAAACTCAACGAAGCTGATTATATATATATATATATATATATATCTGTTCATTATACTACTCCATATTTAAGGGGACATTGATACGATCCTTACGCCAGTCATGGGAATTTCAATATGTCATCCAAAAATGAACACCAGCCAAACAACAAGGAATTAGTAAACGTAACTGGTAACAAAGGTTTACAAAAGTGGTAAACTCATTCTATTGCTGTGTAAATACAATACTGGAGCATTTTAGCTCATAAATACAACCTGGACAACACTAAGATTCCATGCTAGTTGTTGCAAAAGATAAGGAAGCACGGAAAATAACAAACATGAAGTGTAAGAGGTGGGAAATACACCGATGAAGAACCTAACAAGAAACACGTTCGCGACATACAGTTGGGGGCTCAATGTCTTTTATCTTAGAAAGTATCAAAGCTTACACTCGTTCGCTTCTTATATGCCTCGATCTTCTCCAGTAACTTTTCGTTTTCCTTCCTAAGCTTTTCATCTCCAGGACCAGAACCTCTTGCGTCCTAAAATAAAACGTTGTTGATTAAAAATCTATCAGATTTCAGGATTTTAATATTTTGATTGATTGCAAGTCAAACATATCATTCATCATAAAATTCAACCTTTTCCTCCTTGGTAACATCCTCTATTTAACAACAATAACTGAGACATGGGCACTTATTTATTTACAGGGAGACATAATCACAACAATACCGAATAAGGAAACACAAGAGTTGTAGCATTGCTACATAATCCACCATAGGTGCTTTTTGCAGTCTTTTTTACTGAAAGATTTGGCTGTGAATGAAAATTTTGTTATCCCTTCAACATACTAATAACTATACAAAAAGACGAGGGAAGCTTGGCAAAAACGATTTATTATTATTCAAGTAAAAATAACGGCATGTACAACATGGACAGATTTGATAAATATTAACGATGAAGAGTCACAAAGATGAACTAAACATGATCATGAACACCGTCTTCTTCTAAGTGTGATCTGCATGAATCTTCAAATAGACTACCAATACCTTTCGAGGTTGTTGCGCAGCACCAGCATTAGCGGCAGCCGCCTCCTTCGCATCGGCAAGTTTCTTTTCAAGGTCTTCCACCTGCAAAGAAATTTAAAATGATACTAAATATGAAACTAACAGGCTGTATTATTATCACGCTTCAGTCAATTTTCTCTGATGATTATTGGCTAAAAAGCATCACGTGATACCTTAAATAAAGTCCCGTATTCGACTGTCAGAGAGATCTCAAACGCGGCAAATGAATGTCGAATGTCGCGAAGCAAGAAATGTAAACAAAGCAAATCAAATTTAAACGATTCAAATGTTAACAAAGCAAATGTAAACTTAACGGGATAAATCAGTTACAAAATCCGTAAGGGGTAGAGAACTGGAAAATATTAGGCCTTTGAATTCCAAAATTCAGAAACCTAATATTTTCCGTATTCTAACCCTTACAGTTATGTACCTAATAGCATTAGATTCTTGCTTTATTTATTTGCTTGTTCTTTAGATGATATAACACTTTAAGGCGCAAAAATGCGACTTCCTATAACACCCAAGCTACTTTAGGCTACGCACTGAAGACAAAGGCAGAACTAACACGAGTTTGACATGTGAGATGTAAAAGTCGGGGGAGGAGGTTAATAAAATGTGTATTATGTATTAGCATATGTCTTGTAGCATCGCTGATCGTGAGCTAATAGTATGGAGGCATATGAAAGTACATGACACAATGTACTTAGCAAGTGAGTTACTACCTCATTTACCATATCGTTCACTAGCAACAATGATTATGCTTGTAGCCCATCCAACACTCTTGGTAGTAAAAGGGTCAATATCATATATTAAGAATACAGGTAATACGAATCATTGAAACAAAAAGACCAGATACTACGTTAAACATATCTCTTAAAGACCACAGGAAGGAAATTAAATACAGTACTGTACATGATAGGTGTGAAGCAAAAAGTACGTTGCACCCGGGCGTCATCGCATAGATGAATTTTTTCTGCCGAAGATGTGTTTGCGGAAACTGAGCACGTGACTGTTTATGAATTGAAATCTTCGAGAGCGAGGTGTGAAGTACCATGTATGTCATGAAACATAGGCATACCGAAAACAATATATTTCAGCGATGTCCTATATCACTCACGCATTTCTCAAGTCCGGATTTTGCAAACACTACTTCCTGAAATGTTCCACTAGTGCACGATATCACTCTCTTTGCTGATCACTGTACTTGGTCATAGTAAAACTGTTAACATAGACATCTCAGCTAAGCTAGGTTATAACAACTGAAGAATCATGCAAGGACTCAAAGTTTATACATGATTGATGTTGTACTGATGTAAGGAACAGTATCATAGTACCTTGACAAACATGACCAAATATGAATCAAATTAAAGAAACGAAAGGACTTCAAGATGTCGAGGTAAGAAAACTGGTATAGTTCACTGGTAAATCTTAGTGGCCATCCGAGCGCCCATTGGCTGTTAAGCACGTACCTTCCTTTCTAGGGCTTTCATTTTGGCACGATCTTCTTTGCTCGTTTGTGTCTTCGGCTGCTGCTGCATTTTAGCTCTCAATACCTTGATGCTTTCCTCATGCTCCGCTTTGAGCTTCTTTATTTCGTTCTAAAGGAAGAATACATAAATGATAACAACAGAAGAACATGGCAATGCCTGTACAATATTTAAGGCATGTTATACTTTCCCTTTCTCTTGTAACATCCCAGTCTGCGCATGCCATTTACGTGAACGGACAATATTTTCAAACATTTAAAAGCACAATGAATCATTTCAGAATATAAAAAATTTATCACGCCACAAAAAGTTGTTCCAATTCCATTTCCTTTTTAAGTGACAAACTTGTTCACAAAGGCATCTTCTATCAAAGTGGTAAGGTGTTCCTAACCAAAATGGGATCCCGAAGGAAAACAAGCAACATAGATCTTGAGGTAAATTAAACCTGTAGGAAAGCAAAGCTAACAGTAAATTTATGACATCAAAAATGTATCTTGTACATATATCAATCTGTATCTTATACATACTGATATGTATATATATATATGTATGTATATATAAACCTATAGCCTAGAGACCACCAGCTAACAATCAGATACATATGAAGCTAATATACATCAGGTAAACCCAGAGAACATAACACTGGCTTCACTAGGACATACCTTAAGTGTGTCTTCTTTTTCTTTTCCCTTCTCTGCAGCTGTATCAAGTGTCGATATCTTCATGTTTAATTCGGTGGATTCGGTCTTCAATCTGTTTATTTCTTCTTGAAGGGAATGCTTTTTCCCTTCTTCTCCTTCCTAAGAATGCCAAAACAAAGTGTTTAAAGTTAACTGTAACATCATTCGCTGTATTTTTATGTTACGTAACCAACAAAATATGTATTCAAAGGTGCTATCAAGAGTTTCGAAGCTTTCATACACAAAATAACTCTGGTATACAATCCAAAGAGGAAACGAATATTATAGCAACGTTTTGCCTTTTTTCAAGACTGCGTTAGATCAACAATGCAGTGGGAAAGTGATGACGTCACAAATCAAATGTTTTGAAAATAGAACGATTTGACTCCAGATATCTAAAGCAAACACTGGAATAGGCCGTTTCCCCAAATACCAAATCTGTAGTGAACATAATACTTAAACTAGAGGCGCTTCAATTTTTTAAATCTCTGGTCAAAACTACTTAATATTCATTTGATTTGTTAGAGATTTACTGCTTTGAAAGCTGATATCTCGGTGTTGGGAATACGCAACACTTCACACTTTGGCCACTGACATTCTTACTACTAGGGCAACATGAAAAATGAGATTTTTTTCAAAATTCAAACATTTTTAAAACTGCGACGTCACATTTTCCCTCCGCATAGATGTTAGGTTAATCTATGGATTCATATCTATGGATATATACTACATTTCCTCGCATACGTAACGGTATAAGCTTTAACAAATGGAAATGGTATAAAATATTGTAATATCTTATTCAGCTTGGACCAGTTAGTGCATTGTATTTCAAACCACATTTTGTCTGACACTGCTCATAGCACAATCGTTATAATAGGGTCGAAAAAACGAAGTCAGCAGTGTTTTAAAAAATTCATTCCAAATTTGGAGAACAACGTTGATGTTGAGCTATTGGCAACAATCAGCATCGCTATGAAAAATAACCAAAAAAGACCCGTGAAAGTACAAATTTTATATCTAATGTATACTACACTTACCAGTTGCACTCTCAAAGCCTTGATTTCAGTTGCAGCCTCAACAGGAAGATTCGCAAGTTTGGCTTCCTCAAGTTCGTTGACTTTCACTTTAAGAGCATTGATATCCTAAAAGGAGAAGGGGAAAAATTAACATTAACTGAGGTTGTATAACATCCACAAACTGGTTACAGATCGTGTAGAAAAACGCGTAGCGTTTGTAAAATGGGGGAGGGGGGTCGATTCTGTTGTCAATAAAATATTTAAAAATTATCAAGAAAAGGTCACTGTATAATTACAATCTTACAGGATTTGTAGCACACTGACGCAGCAAGATACTGTTAAATGAAATCTTATTTGGATACGGATTATGCAATTGGGGAGAGGAAGAAGGGAGATCTTATGCAAGTGCGGTAGTTAGAAAGGCAACCCAAAACGAGTGATAGCTCTACCAAAAATAAAATATTTAATCTATTACCACAAGGTAGTACGACGCAAAAAGATCATAGTAGATTTGTATCTTGCTACATTGGTGGAATTTGAGCGGTGTTTAAATGACCCCTGATTCCTGATTTGCTTAGCGAGCTACAACTTTTTGAATCTAACATTCAACACTATGTGATCACGACATCTTAATAATAATATATGTGTCGAAGAATCTGAGTTAAAACACAAGAGCATGGTCAGATACACGCCATGATGAAAGAACAGTTTTGATGTCTACAACCACAATTTCTTACAATTCAAGATGGCATCAGAACATTCAAAGGTGGGTTCTAGTGCTTTGTATGTGTACTACTACATTTGGTACCATTAATAAACAAAGCATATGAACAAAGGTATCAATCAAAGTGCCTATAAGGTATCAATCAAAGTGCCTATGCCTATAATTTACAAACAATGCATACGAATTCGAACAAGGGTATCAATCAAAGTGCCTACAATCATTATAAAGAAAAGGTTTTATCAGCCTTCGATCCCTACCGTTCCCCTCTCATCAAAATAAAATGCTAAAGTAACATGGTTCTTTATTAACGTATACCTTCCTCCTATAATATAAACGACACACTTACCTCTAATAACTGTTTCCTTTCGCTTTCAAATTTTTGTTCATTCAATTTTATTGTGTTTTCTAATTCATTGGATCTGTTCTCCGCAGTGTCCTTCGCAAGGAGCGCACTCTGAAATGAAAAGTATGATACTTTCGAACAAGAGATTGAAAACATTGAAAAAGTTATGTACAGATGTCGATTTACTATTAAATGCGTCAAAGCTGGTTGCACCAATTAGCAGCACTCCAACAATTGTATTCCATAATTCTAATGTGTAAGCCGAGAGGCGTTCTACTTTCTTCCTCCCCTTCTACATTCTTCTTGCAGACGAAAAGCTTTCATTTTACATTCAGAATTATGTGATCATCCACTGTTAAATCATGACACCTTACTCATAAACTACGTGTCAAAGATTGTACACAATCTGACAAATGTACGATTCTGTAGTGACGCAACATCCAAACAATAGACATCCCAAATTTCTCTCTCGTTGGTATGGAACCGTAGCTTAGCGGAAAAGCATCGCACGTTGCGCAACTGCGCAGACCGTGAGTTTGATTCCCCGTGGTCTCACGATCTTTCACCTTCAAGATTTTATAACACCGATGTCTACATTCAGTCATTACAATTCTATGACCTCTCGCCCTCGAGATTTTGTAACACCGATGTCTACATTCAGTCATTACAATTCAACCCTTTTAAACAAGGGGGATCACTAGAATCGTACGCCTTCAGAATGGAACACGTACTTACCTCCACCTCCGATTTGCTTCCTTCCAGCTCTGCTTTGATTCTTGTAATTTCTTCCTCGTGTTCTTCATTCAGAGAGTTCAATTTCTGATTTAGTTCTTCAATTTCGCTTCTTAAGGCCTGGTTAGGAAGACACAGAATCTCAGCAGTAAGTCATCATTAAACTCCCTGAAAGCCAATGGAAAATGTACAAAAAGCGCGAAGACGGCGTGACTGGTACAATTTGAACTACAAATAACCATGTGTAGACGTTTCGTTAGCCTCTAACGGAGTCACTATCGATCGATTGGTCCATCAATCGATCGACTTGCTGTCATAGTAACAAATCATCGCTGTCTACATTGAAGAAATTCAGCCTACAACTTATAGGCGACTCAGCTATTCTTTTTACCCTACCATTCAAAGGCCAAGGAATTATAAAAAAACAAAGGCCATATCATACGATCACATTTCTTTCACAGGAGTATAAAGACATACGCCGCAACACTCGCTTCCAGGTGGCCTATACCTATTGTAACTTCGTGGGTACTATCACCATTGGATCAGAGCCAGCAAACCTAGGCACTTGATCGATAATGTAACAAATCCAACATTGTAATGTAACAACAAAATAATGTAACAAGCAAGGTTTTCACTAACCTCCGTTACTTCGGAAGAGTCTTCGGTCGTGGTAGGAAGTGGAGAAGCAACTGGACGACTCAGTTCTGCATCTTCTAGCTTTCTTTTTAACGTATCAATTTCGTCTTTTAGATCTTCAATTTCACTGGTTAATGATTTCTTCTCCTGTTCGAGATCTTCTATTATACGTTCGTATTTTTGTTTAAGATCATTATCTATGAGAAACAAAAATGACACAATGTATTCCACTAACCAACAAATAGCAAAACCATGTCTCTTGTCATCCTGTAACACTCTACCAATCTTAAGTAGAACTGAACTAAGGAAGAACGGATGGAGCATAGCATAAGGGTGCCTGCCTAAACGAAAGTCGTCTGCCGATACCAACAGAAAAGCCTACATAAATGGAATTCCTGTCAATACACCAATAAATAAACTGGGATGCTGTACTAGTCGTGAATGTTGAAGGTAGTCCTCATCATGCTCGTAAAAAAATAAAGTAACACGTACAGGTATCATCGGCGTTCTCAATTCGGCCCTTGACAGATGGAGATTCGTTATATTTTTTTAATGTGTTGCTTTCTTTGCTAAATATTACTATATCTGCGTATTGAAAACTTTAACAAAATAGCAATAGTTATTTGTGGATACAAGGGTAACATGCACAAAACCGAGGATACATCTATAATACGTTGCCTTGCTTTGGAGAAGCAGTCTTTGCAAGGCAAGGTGGTGCTGTATTGCAGATCTGAAATGGTGCATAGGCATATGATGACAATAGTAGTATTTAGTAGTAGTAGTAGTAGTAGTAGTAGTAGTAGTAGTAGTAGTAGTGGTGGTAGTAGTGGTAGTAGTGGTGGTAGTAGTAGTGGTAGTGGTAGTGGTAGTGGTAGTGGTAGTAGTAGTAGTATCTTATGTCCTCACAGCTCCGGGTTGTGGTCGGCAAAACAGTTGAGAAAGTCCTCTCCCATCTGATGGTCAGTGTGTAACCCTCCCGGTACCGCGGTAACAGGGCAGCGCAGAAGGAAGTGGTCTGTGTCTTGGGGTTCTTAGTTACATTTTGGACACAAGGGTGAGGCAATATAGACCCACCGATTTAGGTTCGTGGCAGTTCTTCCATGTACACTTCTCACTCGGTTTGCGCAGGTGCAAGAGGCTGACAGAGTCATTGATGGGATTAAATACAATCCTGTTTTGCGTCAAGGCCACCATTGAACGACGGGTAGGAGTGGGAGTGAGTGGTGGTTAGATGAGATTAAATGGAATGCAATAATTTACGAAATACCTCAGTCTGATCGCAGCAACTAAATTTTGACTTAAATATCTCTTGGCTCTTTCTTTTTCATCACTAAACTGGCCCTAATATTCACATCTTGTATTTGGTAAGAGAAATGTAAAATTATAATCAACTGGCTTTGTTAAACCATACAATAGGTTCACCAGAACCTCAACTAGTATCAAAGCAGATGCTTACTTGCTAAGCCATCGACACAAAAGGAGCAGCAAAAAATGCTTCAATAAATGGAAGGAATAAAATGAGGGTGAAATTGGGAAACAGGTACCAGAATGGCATGAAAATAATTATGTAGCACTAAGAGAAAATAATAAAACATAGTTTAATCTTGTTACAAAAGAACTACTAGACACAAGGCAACTGCAACAACTGCAAGTATGGAAGAAGGAAAAGCACCATATACTCACAAGGACATTGACAAAGAAGCACAAAAATCTATATGAATACGTTCAATGTTATAACACAATTGTTATGAAGCCAGAGCCATACCATCTGAGCTGGAATCCTCTACGTCACCACTCAGGATCATTCGCATGAATGCTATATCAGCCTTCATTATTGTAAGACGCTGCTCATTTTCTTCTACTTGCTGATAAGCGCCTTGTATTCCTTCCGTTCTAAACAACATGAAATAGTAAAGCCAAGTGAAGAAATAACATCAAGAAAATGTCAAAAATTTAAAATACATCAGATCTTTCTGACAAGTACCTGGTTTCAGAAATGTGCTTAATTTGAGATAGCCTTGATATTACATCAATCGAGTACGTTCTCGTACCTTACAATGTGTTGCCTTCACTCTGCCTTAAAATGCCAACCCTAATTAGCATGGGCATAGAGTTTGTTAACAGCTACTATGCAATCAACGAATAGTATGCTGCTCTTAACCAGGCTGAAGTTGTATAAATACCTCTAACCATTTCCAACTTTGACAAGATATGTCACTTCCGCGGGAAATTTGGCAACGTCTATAGCAACAAAGAACCAACTGCTAATAAATGGGGCCGCTTTCAAGAGTGGAAAGGCATCTAAACTCCAGAACCCTATTGTTTTATTATCTTTTTGTTTAGTAAATCTGACGTTTGATGTAAAGATATCATCTCTTTAATTATCTTGTTTGTTTACTACTTTCTACAGTGATTCAGATTTGGAGGTCATTATTGACACTTTTTATCACCTTCGCAACAAACTAAGACACGTACTAAGACACGCAAACGGAGGAGGCATGGGGGCAAGTGTCCCTTTCAAATATCGGTTCTCAAAAAGATCACTACTCACAAAGAAAAGGTCGGTATCACATTCTTACGCTCAATAACCTTTTATCCTTCCTTAAAAATCAACTAAAGTGCACCCCAAAAACTAAATTTGCTCGTCCAAAACTAAAATCCTGGCTTCTTGCCGGTCTACAACAAGTACATAATTCCTTCAAAAGCAATAGTCTGCCGTAATCCTGGAGAGTAAGACACAAAGGTGATTGACATTAACAAACACGAACAACCCGTTCAAACACGAACAATCCGTTCAAACACGAACAATTCGTCCACACAAGAACAATCCATTCAAAGAAGAACAGTACGTTGCTGATGATTGATATTAGCCAGCAAAGTTCCATGTCTTTGTTGCAAAGCAAAACAGACGCACCCGAAGCATGATAAATAAACAGATATTATTTAGAAACGTTCCTGTTAAAATGCAAACGATGCATATTCCTATACCTGTCTTCTTCCGAAGGCTCCTCTCCATCGTGCGTCTCCATATACTCCGATCTCCATGCCTCTATTTCTTTCCGTAGTTCTTCTGATTCTTCTTCAACTTGAGCCTTCTCTTCTTCAGCAGCCTGTAACTTTGCTTGTATATCTTCTGGATTTGTATTGACACTGACTTGCTCAATGGCACTGCGTAGTTTCTGATGAAGGTCACTGTTTTGGCTTTGTAAGGTTGCCAGAGCCTAAAAAGATACGTTACACGAATATGTGAAGAACATTAATGCGACATCTACATTATCAACTAGAAATAAATACGATATTAAGTAACACCATTTAAAATGTCCTTGAATACTTCGCAAAAGTGTTCTACCATTGCACCAGACGAATGTTGTGACCAGTGTCTGTCCAAAATGTTTAAAATGAACCTGCTACTCAGCCTAATTTATAATATTTGTACCATAAATCAACCTAACTAATTATGTTACATCTATCTAAATAAAATCTTCTGCCGCCTTCAGCTCAACGCATTGAAGTTTGAGTTCTTTACAACTCGAGTACGCACGTATACTTGCCTGTATGTAAGGTAATGGTACGAGTTGGATGATCTAAACACAATGGACTGTAGAAGGTGTGACATGGACGTGCATGGCATTAATAATGAAGTACACTTGCATCCTTCATTTTCTCAAGAAATACGTTAGTATCAAAAAGTCATGTCCTCATACCAATTGACTGTCTAATTCCCATGAAAGTTGTTTTCTTAAATATCATAGGATATGAAGATCGTCAAATGACCTAGAAAGAGTTTTAATAGTGGACTGTGTATTTGCTACATTAGTGGAATTATCTGTCAATCAACTCAATTACTTCCAAATTACGTGATTATTATTCCGACCTTTAATTTACTATAATTAGAGAAAATCACTAATACTGCTTTGCTTAGAATTACCATATAGATCATTCACTTTCTCCTGCTTATTTTGATGATTGACCTATTTAAGCCAGATTTAATTAAAAACTGATACATTTGTTTCTCCTTTAGTAACTTACTCTTGGGTCTCCCATAATAGCCCCCCCGACTTAACAGTCTTTGAAACATTTCCTTGCCACGACTCGTATCCTATATACCTGATTAAAAATCGGGCATGTTCCGATTTTCGAACATCCACACGTAGACCTTAGTTCCCAATTTTGAATTTAGAAAATCACATTAGGTTACTTAATGCAATGATTACTTTTTACCTAAACGGGATTTTAAAATACTCCAAAAACGAACAATGAATCGAGCGTGAATTCGAGTTGTTGCTGGTAAAACACGTAACCCAGAAGCGCCAATAATATTGTGCTATATATTGTCTCACTCCATTTTGCAGGGGAAAGGAACATTGTGGTCGTTAGAGGAAAGCTGTCTTCTTCGTAACACAGGGAACGACTATTCAACATGTCTCTACTAGGCTTCCCCTCAACTTCATCCAGGCCCCATGCTTATTAATCCCTTACATTCTTATTAGCCTCCCCCCCCCACTTATTCCAATCCTCTTCATCATGTCATCATCTGAGACCCGAGAGTATCAATTATACAGTAATATTTTTTAAGCATGTACTTAATTT
>JAAAKL020013878.1:0-12233 GCA_010016065.2 Carybdea cf. marsupialis auct. non (Linnaeus, 1758) | reverse complement strand
CAGTGGGTAATAAAATGTTTTACAAGAAGACGAGATGACTAAGGGTCTTTCTGTTGACTAAACGGACATTTTATTGACTCAAGGGTCATTTTTTGGATGACGGATCATTTTTTGACTGAAAGGGCACGTGCCCCCGGTTGCTACGTCCCTGTAACAAACAAATGTGTAGACAACACATCAAATCTTCTTTCCTGTATGGTTGCGCTGGGTTTGATGTTGATTTCCACTGATGAATGATTGGGAACTACTGTCGAGATGGGAAGAAAGTGAGCGTCTCAGTTGCTAGTGTGGCACGCTGCGATTGCTTCGGTCCAGGGTTCGAATTCCACTGGTGACACATATCCCTTGTATCTCCTCAAAAATAGTGTGACACATTTATTAAGCTGCTCGAGAGACATTCGCCTAGACATATTTTAAAAGATTTAAAATATACTCAGTGACAATAAGTTAATAATTTTGTTAACAATATGAAGAAGGCGATATGGTAACCCTGAACGAACAAAGGCAGATAAGGCGAACCAACACAAATTCAAAAATTCGGCTGCAAAGCGCAGAGCGATTGTCGTTTAGAAGGACAGTGCAAAGTGGAATAGGAAGTTTTCCCAAGCTAGATTCGCCATGTGACAATGAGCTGGGAAGGTTTAAATTGTATTGCAAACTTTAAGGTGAGATAACGAAATCACAAAACAGATTTTCAAAGCCATAACTGAACTTCCCGAGCGCATCTAGGATTAGAAAACGAAGGAACATGACGGTATGTAAGACTGTACTAAGGTAGGTGTTACCCTTATTTGACATAACTTTTTTAAGGCTAGGTAAACTAGCCCAATAAGTTAAAAGATGTGTGGGATAGCATTTAAAAGGTTGAAGAGAACTAGTTTCTATAATTGTCCCGAGATAAAAGTAATATAACTACCTTAGGAATGTAATTGACGTAATGGAGGCAGAAAGAACGGACAAATCATAAAGAACTTATAAGTATACCACGGGGCGGATCCTTCTGTGACTTAGATTCAAGCGACAAAAAGACACGCGACCTAAGGTCACGCAACTTTAAGGCACTTGACAAGAACTCAAGCAATTCACCATGACACTCTTGGATTTAGACTGCCTGTCCTTGTACTTATGAAAGCCTTAAAAGGGCAGTAAAATGTCCTGGTATTCAATTTTTTTCAGTCTTAGTAGCTTGACTTAAGTTAGTTCGAGAGTTTTGGATTTCTAGCATGAAATTCTGTGTTCCGATCTTCAGAGATTTGCCCTGAATTTGGGGGCCATCATCCGGGCTTTGTTATTCATATTTTGGTCGCCTTATGGCAGATGTTATGAAAAGTGTGGTTGTTGGTTTCTTGTTTTTTTCTACGAAATTAACTTAAGGGATTTCATCTCTTTACACAGGATCACATAATAGGAGCTTCGTGTTCGTCTCGCCCCTAGAGATGAGTTAAAAGCAAGTTTACGAGATCTAGGCTCCGTTTAGTAGTCGCTTGAAGCACTAGTCTCCCCTTACTTTCCCTTTCCAATTCAAATGAATCCTTCCCTCCTTCCCCCTAACCATCAGAAAATGAAAGCAATCTTGCCCATTTGTCGAGGGGATAAGTTTTATGTTTCAGATATGTAGGCCCCGAAGTTAATGGCCGCCGGTGTAAGTGCACCACCTGGACCTTTGTTGATCTGGTAGTGCATGGGAACGAACACTACCAATTTATATCTGACGAGACATGGTTTAATGCAATATAGGAACCCTTGAGAAAGCTTTATATTACATGTGCTGGAAAAACATTTAAAGTATTGTTTTATTCGATTTTGATTCGATTTGATATTTATGCAAACTTTGATAGAAACTCGACAATCAAACTAAGGGCCAGTCCGGACAGCAACGAGTGCGATAGAAATCTGCTCGAGGGTTGCCTCAGAGCAATTCTGGCAGAAACTAATCCAATGGGTACTTGAAATCGACATACTGGGTACTCCTGAGACAAAATAAGCCAAAGCATTCCTGAGTTATTTGAAGAAAGCGGTTTCTCTACATCAAACTCGCCATGAAACGAGAGCGGTTTATAAACCAAGTGTTGCCATTGTTCTCAAGGGCCACAATATCTTGGCAGATGACCAGTTTAACCTATATTCAGAAAGGTTAACAAGCATAACACGAAATACAAAGAGTGGAGCCGTCACTAGGTACAACGATGCTGGCATTGTTTAGTTTTACGACTAACTTCAGAACGCTCTTGGGACATTATCATAAAACTAGAAGTATTATTCTGATGGATGACACAGGTGACATAGTAAGAAAAACGTTAACATTACATCGTCGATTGCAGTACGAAGGATGACAGGCATCTCCATTTTCGTGGCATCAGCAACGTACTGCATGTACAAGGTACAAACACACTACGCTAGTCACATGTGTCTCTGAATAGAAGAACAATATTATAGTAGACCTCATTTTTTGTTGAAAATGATCTATTAAAAGTTATTAGAGACTGCAGACTGTACCATCCTGCCGACATAGATTCTGACTACTCCCTCTTTTTGTAACCTCAGTACGGAAACAATGAAGAAAAAGAGAATTTTTTGTAGATGTTTTGGCATTGATTTATTTCGAGGCTCGCACTGTGCTGATAAAGTCAAAGAGAAAAATCGGTGAACACTTTGAGCCTCTGCCGTATCTCGCAAATAATTTGGGTAAGCATTATGGACAGCTTGGAAACATCACAAATCACGTTCACACACATCACAAGGTGCTGTAGACTTTGAAAGATGCAACATTGTTCAAAACATGCCAGTAATTATGATCGGAGCTTGTAGAAATTGAATAAAAGACCAGACTAGCGACCCAAAGAGTCCCACGCCAGTCTTAACATGCGGATTTTACAATTTGTTGAGCAATCTGTGTAAGAAAAGGCCCAAAATAATGGTCCTTGAGAGAAAAAAATAAAAAAGTATTGAAGAGGAATAGGGCAGATCCAGCCCTTTCATGACAACTAGGTAGCTAGGAAACAAACTTATGCAGCCTTTATCAATAATGACGGATTTTATTGGAAACAAGCACACGGACTTTATAACTAACGTGGCAAGTAGAGAAATCAATCGTGTTATCGATAGTGTGCACCTAGCTCAGTTGATATAGCGCAGGCTGCGAATGCGTGGGTCACAAGTTCGAATCCCGTTGGTAACATACTTTTTTATTTTTCTGATATCTGTTCAAATGTACCTTTTCAAATGCTCTCTTCTCAAAAGTAAATTGTGATACATGAGCTTTCAAGCTTGCAATTGTGTTCAAACCAAGATTTACGTCGATTGACATTAAGTACGCTGATGACGCTGCCCTGATAGCAAAGATTTTTGAAAATCTGAGTGTGTCAAGAAAGGTACACGCGAAAGGAAATGTGAGGATATCCTGATTTATGGCCAGTTGCTCTTCATACCTAAGAATGTCAAAAGTATGTGATAGCAAAGTGTCACAACATGCAGAGACCAAAAAAATGAGATACAATAAAAAAGGTCATTAAGAATTGAAAAACAACTGTTAAGGGAAAAAGAACGTGGTAATTTACATATAACAGTATACAACAAGCAACAACTCTAACACAATTCAACGTGTTGATTAATTACTAACGCTACGTTATGTTCCAATGTAGTACTTGTTTGTTGAGGCCGGAATCTTACATTAGATGTGCCTGGCTTCCTTTGTTTTCGGTTGATAATTGCTTTCTTCAGTATCCAAAATCTGCAAATGATTCTAATTACATACTGCCCGACATGGTTCAGAAAGCTAGAAAAGAGATATTTTGACTTGAATCAAACGCAGGGGACTTAACAAGTATGATCATTCTGCCAGGCCACGTCAACAAAACTATGAATAGAGTAACTTTTTCTATAGCATACAAAGACAGTGTCCTTGTAAAGTATCAGCAATTGATTGGAAATCTTGATCTAATAATGAATGTAAAACCCAACAAAAAGAGAAGTAGGAAGACTATAGTGGTAAAGAATTAATCCAAATCTGAGGAATACATAGAACAATTTCTGAGCTTTCGATATATCTCGCATCATTATCAAAGAATATCTAAATAATATAACGTAGCAAACTCTAAGCAAAAACGTAATACAATACAGCCGTTTAGAAATAACGTAATGGTCCCAAAGGGAAAAGGGCAAGTGTTGAAAGGAGACAGGGGAATAGAGCTCTGGGATAAGTTTAAAGAAGGCCTGAGGTTCGACGAAAGATAAAGACAGTGTACTTAAATTAGTACCTTTTTGCTAATGAGAGAAGTGATGTTTAATGTTTTGCGCAAATGCTGTTATGTTTGGCCTGTAAGATTTCAGCGCCTTACCAGTGCATTTCCTGAGTTCATCTGTAAAAAGTAGCAGGATTCTATCAGTTAGGCAGTTGCTTAAAAATTCTACGGGGTTCTGCCTGTTAGGCGGCCGCTTACAAAATCTACAGGACTCTACCAATTAGGCGAACGCTAAAGCGTTCTACCGGATTCTACCAGTTAGGCGGTTGTTTAAAAATTCAACAGGATTCTACCAGTTAGGCAGTTGCTTAAAAATTCTACAGGGTTCTACTTGTTAGGCGGCCGCTTGACGATTCTACAGGACTCTACCAATTAGGCCAACGCTTAAGCGTTCTACTGGCTTCTACCAGTTAGGCGGTTGCTAAAAATTCTACAGGATTCTACCTGTTAGGCAGTTGCTTAAAAATTCTACAGGGTTCTGCCTGTCAGGCGGCCGCTTAAAAAGTCTACAGGATTCTACCAGTTAGGCAGTTGCTTAAAAATTCTACAGGATTCTACCATTTAGGCGGTCTTTTGAATATACCACAGGATTCTTCCTGTCAGGTGGCCGCTTAAAAAGTCTACAGGATTCTACCAGTTAGGCATTTACTTAAAAATTCTACAGGATTCTACCGTTTAGGCGATCAATTAAGCGTTCCACCGGACTCTACTAGTTAGGCGGTCTCTTGAATATACTACAGGATTCCATCTGTCAGGCGGCTGCTTCAAAAAATCTACAGGGTTCTACTGATTAGGCGATCGCTTAAAGCTCGTATAAGTTTCGCAACATCGTTGACAGTCCTCTCTGCCATGTAATCCCAAAGTAAAGTCATTCAGATCTTTGAACATGTCCGTTATAAAACGGACATTGGGCTGTAAGTGTCATTGAATATATGCTTAAGATAAGTCAATTTTTTGTGCTTTCTGCAGCGGAAAAATTGTTATTTTTTCCCAGAAAAATTCAGAGTACTACCTTTTGAAAGCCACCGTCAATCGTTGTGGAGAATCAGGTTGTGGTGCTCTGTTTTTAATTCTGACAACAGATCACAAAGCAAGGGATGTCGAAGGCTCAACGTGGACGAAGTAAAATGGATCTTCGCATAACGTAACGTTGTCATAGTAAGCTGTTCGCTCGGTTTTGAGCTCAAGACCGTCTGTGAAAGGGAGCACATTTTTAACAGCTGATAACACACCTGTTTGTCACCATTCATCAATCCTTCCGCCACGACCAACGTACAGTCCCTTACCGCTTCAGAGTTATTGAATGGCCATTTTTTCTGGCTAAAATCCAGGGGATACAAAAGGATTCCAATATGACGTGGCTCTCTCTTGTGCAGTACATCTCCGCATCATGGTAGCACTCCGACTATAGGATGCCGTCAAGCTCTGTACTCTAGTGGCCCTCTCCACAAATCCCTGGTAGCAGGTAGTGCCAAGGTGCTATTGTCGACCAGCCGGATGCGACATCTGTCCGATAGGGGGCCTATAGAAGCAACTTTCTAGTTTTTGGTATTATATTTCTTTACTAATAGCTAACACTGAAATGAACTATACTGTCCAGACATCTATATTGCTTTGTTCTGGATAAGATAAGTATAGCAACGGAAGGGACTCTCAACGGAAGAGAGCTATCAGAGTTAAAAGTTTGCAGGGCATCCTTGGGTGAATCAGTTGCATGGTATCGATAACGAAACAGAACGTTTTAACTCCACTTTCACTGTAGGGTACCAATGCGTATCGGGTAGCATGAGTATCGTATAACGGCTGAATTACACCCTACAATTTCTCTCGGCTGATTCGCAGCTGGTATGAAGAAATGTGTAGTGTCCAGACTATTCATTTTACATTTAGTGATGTCTATTGATCCTAATTTTTTGATGTCGTGACAATATTAACTACGTTTCATCATAACCACTAAGAAGTCGTGAATGCACAAAGCAGGGCTTTCACCGAAGTAGACACTCCCCTACTTAAAGGAGAGTTGTATCAATTTCCATGTTTCTACGAAGAAAATGCAGGGAATAACATGACAGAAGAGGGATTGACATAGAGAGCGTATATATAGCGTTGTCTATTGATGGAGCACTTTCTATAAGGGGAGAGCATCGTCAGGGGATAGAGGATTGTATTTCTCTTTTTTCAGTAACACTTTTATCAAATTAACTATTTACATCCTTTAAAATGTTTTCAGCAACATGTAGGGACACTTTGTAGCCATTTTGAAGGATGATTTTGTGTCTTTTGTAGTTTATTTCAACTTTAGCTCGCAGTTGACCCTACGATTTCGGAGAGCCCGAGTTAATTTCATAAAACCTCTCGGCATAGCAGGTAGGCAAGTAGATGGGTAGACATTTCATCTTAGAGTTTTGTAAACGCTTGCTACGAAGATATCTATAAATATGCAATGTCTTTATGTCCACAGATAGCCTCTAATAGCATCTTAATGCCAAAACAACAAAGAAGCGTGTCATTGAACTCTCATTGGCTTATTCCTACTAAGGAATATCCTAAAGTGAAAATCTACAAACCCATACAGTCACTGATTGCACATATTTCCTTGTTGCAAGATCTGCTCAGATAAAGTATCTGCGCGATCCTCTCGGAGGAAGATCTGCTTGTTCTTCTTAGAGAAGGTTCTGTTTACTCTTCTAAGAGGAAGATCTGCTTGATCATCTACGGAGACACTTGCATGGCTTTAGTAGGGAATGTCTACTTGATCTTTTCAGGCAGTGGCGTATCTAGAGGACAACGTGGGATGCTTGTCAGGAACTGCGGATTGCTATCCGCATCCGCAATTGCTATGTAAATTAACCGAACAGGTTTAATGGAAGGCGTAACAGCTGACTGAAGTAAAGACCTAGCCCTCTATATGATGTGAAAATCATCCGTGTAAACTTGTCGTACAGTTAGGGCGGATTAGTATGTGCTGCCGCACCACATTGCCTAATAATACTTTCGATTTAGAAACCGAGTACGTGAATCCTCCTCTCATTACGCAGTTTGTTACAAGGCTTTGAAATCAACTACATGAATTAAGCAGCATATTCCGTCTACTGACCACCGGACAACTACTTCTAAGAAATCAAGTACCCTAGGGTTTCAAAACCTAAAATTACCATTAATGTAATGATGCAGATGATTACCAGCCTACCGTATCAACAAAGCACTCCCATTTCACTAGTTCTTTCGAAGACACCGAGATTAATTTTTGTTTTGGGCGTTTCAAACGAAAAAGTTAAGATATAGATATCGTTTAGCTAATCCTTGCAATAGTATTCTCTGCACCAGAAACTAATTTCAAATCATCTTACTAATTTTAAAAGTACACTTGACAGTTAAAGGTATCATGTTCTTCAAATAGTATGTCTGTGGGTGCACGTGCCCAAAAAAAGTTTAGTACTAATAATGCACGTTCTGTTTAAACATCTGAATGAAATGGTACCACAAAAGGAAATGCGCAATCCATTTTAAATGGGCAAGACAGTAAATGAAGTACAATATCACCAAAACAATCGTTTCCAACAAAAAGAAATACCCATTAAGGTTCCAATAAAGTCACTGATCCCAGGATGTCTTCTTTCCCTCATCAAAAAAATGCGTCTTGTTAGTTAGTTTGTAGAATCAGTTTAGCGATGACCACTGATTGCATGAAACAGGGGTCACCTCTTGAAGGATTAAGCTTATTTTCCTCATTTTGGGGGCGGGGGCGTTGGAACTGCCTACACACGTTTGCCTCCCCATTTTCAGCCCGCAAGTGTTAGGAACTTAAAAATCTGCCGACTGTTACTTTGGATCAGACAATTTCTGGCAGATCTGCTCGAAATATGCGCTGGCAAGTGTAGCTTGAAATGACCGAAAACGCATCAACAAATGGCCATAATCAAGGTGATAAAATTAAGGATAGTTGGAGCATACACGAAGATCGCCCGCTATGTTATGTGATACACGCAGCAGTTTAAATTTATATACTATCAACTGGACTGCTCCCTCAAGGACGCTGGACCATTTTGGCAACTTGCGCAGGGATTTTCTCGTACGTCGGAGGAAGTAGTAGCCAGTGGGCAGTCTATTCCAGCTGACATGGATTATCCCTTGAGCAATTTCGCATGCACGTAGGCGTGGGGAAAGAGGCAGTAAATTGTGATACAGCTCTCAAGTACAGGTTAAACGGATAATGAAAAGTTTATTTCTCAACAGATATCCACTGCTAAACTTTAAATACCAGATATTTAACAGAAGGGAAGGCACATTCAAAAACAACGTTGGATTTCGGGAGATATCATTCTCTTCTTCTAGAGCAACGGCAACAATTACAAATTATCAAAGCTGGTTTATGTTCAGCTCGTCAGTTCCACTCTCCGCCATTACCGCCATCAACAACTGGAGCTCCCCATTCACCATCATCGGCACCCCATTCTTTGTTTTCGCTGGTTGGCCATTCTTCCGTGCTCGGTGCGAAGGCAGGAGCTGCTGGGGCGGCGGGCGCTGCAGCTGCGGCTGCTGCTGTTCCTGCAGTCGGCGCTGGTGCTAATGCTGCTGCCGGTTCAGCACCCCACTATAAGAAAGACAAAAGATAACACTGACATAAACAATGTGTTGACTTTTTCAATCACGAGGGAAAAAACGGGTGATGTGTATGGAGCAAAAACTCTAGTGTGATTGGTACTCTCCGGAGTCGAGGTTGTAGCAATAAAGTGCTTGTCACAGTGCACTGTCCTAATGTACATGTACGACTTGCAACAAAACGTTGACGATGAATGGAGGGTTGCAACTATATAACAAAGATCTGCACCCATACCTCTCATACCACAGTACGTAGGGCTCGGATACGTTGCCTGAGAATAAAGGGCACCAGGCCGCATCCTATTTAACGCTCCATAATCACCACCTATTGGTATATACAAGTACACCAAGGGAAATGACGTTTCTTTGCCAAAAAAACCCATCCAACAGTCGTTCTTTTAGAAGGGGCGTACGCCATCTTTAGGGATAGGGGCTCCAATCAATATATTTCAAATTTCATGTGCCTCCCTACACAGATCATAATGACACCCCTCCAAATCCCAGAATGTTCCATGGATAGCAACTATAATGTCACGAAAGTTTTCATACGGTAGAATCTACCAAAATTGGAGAGCCAGAAGGGTTCTGCTAAAACGAGAACCCCCCCTCCCCCAAAAATGCGGTCGGCGGTGAGAAGATATGTAATCTTACATAGTTTTTCAATGATCTCAAATGCTGTGTATAAAAACCACCTATTCAGCAGGTAGTGGATCTTATTCAGCCTGTATTGCTGACCACCGCGCGTTCTGGCCCTAACATGAGTTTTGACCCCACCCTGAACTCTCGCCGCAAAGAGACTATTGAAACTGGGTTACCTAGTTCTCTAAGTCAAAGCCAGTCAAAGTCAATCTATTACATAATACGATTTACCAAACATGATCACGAGCACAAGATGGTTCATAGCATCGGGTGGCTTGCAATAGAAGCTTGATAACAACGGTCAAAGGAGGCAAACAGCAGTGTACTCTCTCTCTTTTCACTATTCAAGGATTTGAAAGGCACACAAAAGATTTGTGAGTTTTGACCGGCATGTTCAGGCATAAATGCAACCATTACGGGTTCCGCTTAATACCAGGTTTCTCCATGATATAGAGATTGACATTGGTCGCATTCAGATGAAGCACTAACTTTCAAGATAGGACGGCAATTACAATCTACTGCACACCAAAATACGTTAAGTTCCTAAATTTGGCGTCTGTGTCATCACTTTTAACTGAATAGCACCACCTTCATTTGCAAAGGGAGGCCAAAATTGATATTACCACCGACTGCTTGAGTTTTTGTAGCTTTGGCAGCGTTCTATCGACTACCCTGAGCACCAATCAAAGTCCTAGTTGACAATTTGCCTTTGTCTTTTTTTACTACAGTTCACAAGGTAGCAATATCTTCTCAATTTATTGTTTCGTTTGCGTACTTTCTCTATATTTCGACCAATAACAGAGATCACTTTTGCAGTTAAAAAGTAAGTTATCGGGTAGTTCAGCTCAGATCTCAGATGAGGATATTCTCGGCAATAAATTCCCACCTTTAACAACAAAGAAACTGAACCTCTGCATCATCTCACCTCGCCAATAGTGTCTTGAGCATTCCCCCAATCAGCGATATCTGTTGTGGTGACGCCAGCTGGTGCTTCACCGCCCCATTCGCTTCGGAAGATCTGGTCTTCGCTTGCCTTTGCTGCAGCAGCCTGGGCAGCCGCTTGTTCTTCCTTCTCAATCTAAGAGGGCAAATAAAAGAGAAATAATAAAGCCGCCGGTGAAAAAATTCACTTCAAAATGATTCAGGGCTCGGAACAACCAAGAAGGTTAGACACCAGGGTGATATCAGCAAGAAAAACAGGGGCTGTTGACTTAAGAGGCGATCATTTCATTGCGAGTGACTGAAGTTGCATCAGAAAAAATGGCGACACAACGAATAAATAAAATACGATACATTCAAAGAAAGTTAAAAGGTAATTGAACTAGTTACGTATGAAGGAAAAGGAAACGTCACAGACGAACAAAGGAAATGGGCAGAGCAATGAAGCAACGGTAAAAGAATATCAAGAAAAATAAACGACAAGAAAAATAAAGATATGGAAGAAAAATGAAGAATATGAAAAGTAATAAGTATAAGCTGAAGTGTTAGTGGTACAAAATCCAAGTATAGCCTTCAACAAACAAAACGTCGATAATTATAAGTGAAAGTGAAGGCAGGGTGATCAACAATTCACACTGACAACAAGCAATGATAAATGGGCCAAACGCTTCGCGAAAACAGGACAAATATAGTTCGGGTGATGAAACAAGGTAAAAAACAATATTATATAAGAAATAATGGGGAGAAGGGCAGCTAATCAAACAAGCGAGGGAAGGATGAAAGAAAGAAAATAATGGCGGAACTATTTATGTAAAACGAATGAGACAAACTGACAACCAAAGCTTAAAAGGATGAAAATGATCTAGTCAAGATGTAGTACATGGGTCAATAATAGAATCGTACTTACCTCTTCGGGATCACGGTAAAAGTATAAATCGGGCATGACATCCCATGGTGTCTTACGGCTGATAATTCCACGCAATCTCAAAACTTCCCTGGCAAGCATCCACCACATCAGACCAATAGAATGGATTCCCTTGTTGTTGCATGGAATGCCTACATCCACATAACGCATAGGTGAATCAGTATTGCAGAGTGCTATCACTGGAATGTTAACATAGGATGCTTCCGTGATGGCCTAGGGAAAAATGTGTCAGAATCGGAAATGAAAACATCAGGTACTTGTAAGTAGTAGGCGACCAAATAAATACAAATTTGGCAATGTCAGTTTGTGTGGGGCGCATTATAATAAGGCCAAAAAATGCCAATAAGAGCCAACAAAAAGCTAAAAACATCCCTTTGGTTCAATAAAGTAAAACAACTATACAAAGGGTAAGGGTAGTTGTTGCACGACGCCGGAACAACGTGATCAAGTCTGCTTATCGTACGCCAAAGGCACTTAACCTTGCTACAGATCCTGCCAAATTAAACTGTAACTTAAGAAGTACCTCCTCGAAAAAAACACATCGAAATTAAAATGACAAGAACTAGCAAGACCATTTTTGTACTGGTGGCAGCCATGGCGATGGTGGCAGTGACGGTGAAGGTGGCAGTGATGGTGATGGTGGTAGTGATAGTGAGGGTCACTGTGATGGTAATGGTAGCAGTGATGGTGATGGTGGCAATGACGATGATGGCAGCAGTGATTATGAGGGTCACTGTGATGGTGATGGTGGCACTGATGGTGATGGTTGGTGATGGTGGCAGTGATGGTGATGGTTGGTGATGGTGGCAGTGATGGTGATGGTTGGTGATGGTGGCAGTGATGGTGATGGTTGGTGATGGTGGCAGTGATGGTGATGGTTGGTGATG
>JAAAKL020013877.1:0-12234 GCA_010016065.2 Carybdea cf. marsupialis auct. non (Linnaeus, 1758) | reverse complement strand
ACAACTTAACATTTGTTGTGAGTAATGGTTAGGGAAAATATTTGTCATCAAGGGAACACATAGACTTCATTGCAGTTGCACTACTGGTGTCAATATTCAAAGAACCCGTATAAGGAGTTGCAAGGTGACGTGAAGTGTCCCTGAACTGTAGGATGAAATATATAAAAAAAAATATACAAAGCTTAGTATAGGAGACTGCAGGTGTACATTTGCATCTGGATTTGGCATGAGGGTTGCTAGACCGTGAAAGCATCTTTGCAGATACACATTTTTGGGATCCAAGGGATCTCTGGACTATGAGAACTGAGTAAAAGGACTCAGCAGTACAGATCTACAAAAGAAGACTGGCACACATTCAAGTTCCAGTCCACTCAAGTGGCAGTACATATAGGGTTGAGAAAGGGCACCACCATTTTCTTCTGCTCACTGATGTTCACCATGGGATAGGTTTGTTGTTTGTTTGTTAGTTATTGACAGTTGTTTGTTGCTTAAAATGCAATAGAAGGTTTGCTAACACTGACATTCCGTCAAGTGGATGCCAACGGTATGGAACCTTGGGGTCCATAGACAAGATATGGGCTCAGATGTCAGTGAACTTTGTCCATATTTTAGACTTTTTATGCCTCTGATAAAATATTACCTGCATGTTACAGATCAATAATCCTGATCTTTATTATCAGATGGGAACATTCTACCCATCCTCAATCCACATGTTATCAATTCCTCGTTCGTAGGGGCTTTCACAGGCTGTCGCAAACTGGATGTCAGATGTCAGCAACCCATTAACCATTTGCCAGACTTCTATTAGGTAGAAGTCAGATGTCACCTACCCCTCTAGTCAAGATTCTAAGCTTTTTCTACTTAGTAGTCATGTGACCAGTCGTCTTCATTTTTTGCCTACCTGCAACTGCAGGTCAAATGCTACCCACCCCTTCATAATGATTCAGTCTTCATCACGTCATTGGTGAAGCTAGCATGAGCTCGGAAGAAGGCTTGAAACATGATACGAGTATAAGATCTGCTTATCATGTCAGGCACAATTACAACATGAAATGGTTGAAATTCCATCTTATGTTTGTTCCAGTTGATGAAGCAGAAAGAAAGCGCGTTCAATTGGTCATCAAAACACTCCTTTGTATTCTAGTGCTTATGCAGTTTCATAAGCAATGTTTGTGTCGTAAAATGGCACGCCAATTATACAGACGATTGTGACCTATGAAGCAATATGTAGTAAACTTGAAAACGCCCTAGCATCAGACTTGAGTCAACTTTATATTTTTTCACGGTTGTATATGATGACTGCACCTGGATCTGTATTGTCACAGTGGTTTCATTAATTACATTGGGATCGGGAGTTGACTGAACGCAACATTCGATCGGTCAGTAACCCACTGAGCATGTATTATATCATGATCTCACGATCGTTGTCGCATACTTGATGTGGTTTAACGTACGACCAATTCCATAATCACCCAGCGCATTCGATGAAGTTCTACCGGCTTGCTTGTACTGCAAGTTTTGATGCTTCTAAAACCAGAACTTATCTTCGGATATTACCTGGCGAGTCCTTAAGACAAATCCCTTGAAGCCTTTCGTCTAAACATAACTATCTTCGAAGGGCTCACTAAATAAAGGTAGGCAACTTTGGGATACCATGGGCTATTAAGGCAAAATCAAAAGCTTCTGACTGCAGGAAGGCAACTCACCTTATCTGCTTCTCTAGAAAGTCCACTCCGATAGTTTTCTTATAATCCTTTGTAAATATCCCCTTGCAATATCGCTGAATCATACTCGATTTCCCCACTGCACCATTCCCGACCACGACTACCTTAATGGCAGTTTCGACGTCTTCTTCTCTCATTTTTAACTATTTCAAATATAACTTAGGATCGATTTCTGGTTTTCCTCGAGTCCTTAGATGCGTTGGAGACGAAGCCACTCTTAAAGATCCATAATCCTAAATCCGTTTCTGGGGCAAATATCCAGCTGAAACACGGTTGGAGAGTAGCAGCATACGAGCTCTGTTGGTAGCAAATGAAGCGTAATTCATCTGCAAATCAAATATCGATTGTCGTTGTATTTAATGCAGTAAGATGAACTCGGAATGGTCTCTCCTCAAGACCATCACAGTCAGCATACAGACGTGTGCTGATGACGGTCAAGAATCAACATCAAAAATCCTATTTCCGATCGTCCTGGTGATACTGGCTATCTCATCAAAATAGGAGCTCTGGGTTGCAACGTTTTCGATCTCTTAAAAAGTCAACAACGATTCACAGTAATGATAGTCTATCTCCTACTTTGCTTGTAATGCAATCCAAAATCAAAGCTATGAACGCGTCTTTTGAACTCCTTGGTAGCAGCTATAATCCAATTATCTCAGCCGACAAAGGAGCATGTCATTACCTTGTTCACGCTTTACGAATACTTAAAGAGTTTCAACAATATAAGTCTCCGAATATCAGAAGTAAGAAGAACTACTATCTGGTATTTTCAAGATGGATTCGAAATTCGATTCTGTCACCATTACACTGGAACAAACTAAGATGAGAAATCAGCAACTTGCTGTCTGGGTGAGGAGTCTACAGATCTGATTTCTGATTGGCTAACAGCTGAACAAACCCGGCTGTGATTAGTCAAAAGAACAATAGCTGCATTCTTAATTTTGTTACAAATCCCTCTTCCCCGCGACATTCGAAAATCATTCAAGCGAAGCTAATTTGTCGATACTGAATCTCCATGACAATGAAGAAATGGTGTCTTACAACAGCTATTCTCGATTATAACGAGGGTATTATTTATATTTCATAATAAGACACCCGCTGTTTTAATTGCTTGTAGTATCGATATCCTTTTTTATCACGATAAAAAGGTATTTGGCTAAGCATGCTAATACAACTTATAGGTTGCAGTCCAATCCAGTATTCGCTTCCCTGTGGAAACAAATTAAATAGATACCGGTAGCATTTGTGGCTGCTAGTCCGTTCCTAATGGATGACAAGAGAAATAAGAAAATGTTCATAACCAAAGATGAAAAGAAGCAATAGTGCTAATACACACCCCACTCTTTACCCCCACCCTCGCCAAAATTGACAATCAAGTTTCTACTTAAAGTAAACAGCTTTGTACATAACAGTGCTCTTATATTGGATTCAAATCACTGATCTCTAAAAAAGAATGGATGGAGCTTCCCATAGTTTCCAAAAGGGATAAAGAAAAGTCACGAGTACTGCCCCCCCCCTCCTTAGTTAAAATAGCTCGGAAAGGTCCGCCATGCTACGTAACATAGTTTATGAGGCTTTTTCATGGAAACTGAAATGGCGTCCAGCGACTGACTTAACAGACAACGATGGAAGTAAATAATAACGAGAATGGTGCAGTTGATCACAGCAGCTAAAAATACCTCATCAAATCTTACCACACAATGTAAGTTTGTGTCCGATCATAGCGTTGGTAACACTTGTCGTGTAGCCAGACGTTTTCCCCATAATATTTACTAAGCAACGGGCATTGCGGTAGCGATTGCTATAAGTCGACGACTATTTGCTCAATCCAACAGCGCTCGATAGGACCTTAGCAGATGTTGAAGATACTTGAAACTTTTCTCCACGTAAAGTGGTAAGATATCTGTGTTCATCAGACACTTCCTGGGAACATTCACCACAGGTGTTACTTCCAATCGGTAAGGACAGGTTCTTTCAATGATATGGAAGGCTAACGATTGTTTTATTAGGGAGCTTGGGACATTTTTTTTGAAGATGCATTATTCTCTCTGCTGAAATCAATAGCATGCGTCAAACGAACTTTTAGAAATATTGTTTCAAAACGTGTCTTGCGCAAAGACAAGCTAAAGAGGTTTACGTCTTCTGCTGTTTTCTATTTAAGGTCTGATACAATCTGTTATTGTTGACAAATCAGCTTGGTATTATGAATTTTGTGGAAAGGCCTGACGCAATCAAATTCAGCATGCCTAGTTGACGATATTGAAAAACCAAATGCTTTCCAAAATCCAACTGGTAAGAAGAATCAGCTATTATCGTTGCTTTTAAGGAGCAATCACGACGTCATAAAACTATGATTCTGAGGCAAGCACGTGTTGGTTATGAAAATAAAATGTCAAATGCTAATTGTGATATCTTATTATAGGTTCATAAATTTTAATTGTTGGAATTAGGTGATTTTGTAGTGCAGCGAGACACGAATTAAACATTTTTCTGCTTATAGTGGATATTTTACCTACAAAAGCAGTTCTGGTGTTTTTTTCAAACATTATGGCAGCCTATATAATAGCAATGAATAAAAAACCGGATATTTTGCAGAGCACTTTAAATAACGTCAAAAATAATTAAACGCTTAAATTTTATTCACGTCATAGATCTTACGTCAGGTTTTCGTTTACGTACAACTCGACGCGTCTTGTCTTAGACGCAGATATGTTTTGTACCTGGCATATTTTCTGGGAATAAGAATCTTTCGAAAGCAGAAGGGTATGTACTAGCGTCTTCGCGATGCATACTGATAAAAATTGTTGAATTCCAACAATACTAGACAATAAACCCAAAAAACCTATGGCAGACTAACTTGAAAATACGGCTTGTGGCCTTTCTCGATAGAGACTTGTTGTCAGGGAAACAAAATCTTTTCTAATATTGTGGAAGTTGTACTTGCGTACTTTTTACAGTAAACCTTGATGGCTGTTATAGGCGAAGTTCAATACATTCATACAATGTAGACGAAACTTTTCTACGTGATGTAACTTTTTGGCATAAAACGTACTTCGGTTCTCAGAGAAGCATTTCATACTTCACGTGAAAAGTTGAACGCCGCACGTGACATGAGATGTAAATAAACGAAAACTCGCACGTCTTAACAGCTGTAATGTAGCGTTGAAACGCATCACTTGGTGAAAGTCCAATGATAAATTTGTCGATAAGAAATTTTTCGATAAGAGGATGCACTCGAATGGTGGTGAAAGCAGCAAGCAGTTTATCTATAAAGGTAAGGAGAAATCCACGAGACTTGACTTTGTTTGCCTAGAATGAAAAATCCACATTAATCTAAAAAATAATCTTCCGTTTCTTAACTTAAACGCAAAAAAGTTAAAATAGCAGCAAATTACGTGAGATCCGTTGCGAAAGCATATGAAGGACAACGTGGTAAGCAAATGGTAAAGGAATATCGATGTTTTTGAGTAGAAGCCATTAGATAGAGGAAGAAAAGCGGATATCTGTTTAGCACTAGAACTTAAACGATGAATGGACCACCGAATAGTACAAGTTAGTGTTTTTTGTAACTGATGAAATAGATTTTTTAGTCGTCAGTCTCGTTGCTAATACCGCGCGTTTGAATACAGAAATCACGGCTCCTAATCCATAAATCAACTGTGAGAATCTTGCACAGCAGAGTAAATGAGTTTTAGTTATAAAGAGTTTGAAGATATCTATGTACACATCGAAGTTATATAATGAATCAATGATATTTACAAGGACGTATCCTTACAATGATGCAAGAAGCTGCATAGATAACGTACCACTTGAGGTCGACTCCAGATCATTATTCCAGAATGTGCCACAATGCCTCTTTGCTTCCCGGCCATTTGGCGAGAACCATTCGTTGTAATAGGCTGCCAGGGTTAAGATATCTACGAGTTTGTTTTACAGTAACTGAAACATGACAAGTAATTGAAATTCTCGCTTGCTTACCTTAATTCATTGTGTGTAAGGGGGCGCATCCCCTTCAGTATACGATTAGAGGGTTTAGTTGGTAGTTTGGTTGATGAAGTAAGTGGTGTGCATGTCCTAGCAGTAGTTATATAATTATGACAAAGAGTATTGCATATTTAAGTATCATCTCAGCCTTTATAGGCTTTGCCAAGTGCCAACATTATCATAATTAATAGAGAGTGCGTATATCTTCGTTTTCCCACAAATTTAAAGATAACAACTACCTTCTTTGTCAAAATGTTGATGACAACAAGTATAGTGGTATCATTATCCAATCGGCAACCTAGCAGTTAAGAAATACCTGCGACGTGCGATTTTGATCCGAAATCACAGAGTCGTGTTGCTTTGGTACCTTGACCGTTGGGTCGTGCTACTGTAGTATGAAAGCTTCCTGAAAGATCAACATTTCCGTAGACAACATAGTAATTACTGGCATGTTTTAATTACAATTGAGGACAAGAGCGGTAGATGCCCTCTCCCGCTCTGGTGTGTTAGCACCTTCTGATGAATTATGGAGTGTTAAGGGCAATTATCGCAGGTTGGAATCGAACATAGAATTATTGTTCGAAGGTAGCTTTTCTCAAAGAAAATTGTGCAGCGGGTACTAGTATGGGGAGTAGTTGTCGAGGGAGGCAGGCAGTTGTTTGGAGAGGGCGTCAATTATTCAGCGTGCATTATCAAAGGGGGAATTGACCACCATCGTTAAACGGATCACTTGCTTTGCTTGGCATTGTGGGGCCAAACCATTCAAGGACAGAATCCTGGACAGCCAGACTTGCAAATCAAACGCATAAATTCAGAGGAAAAGTAAATAAACTATACAATATTAAGACACAACGGGGTTGAAGCATCTTCAAAAATGAGGATTACACATATTTGAGGTAAGAAACAGGTTGCGATTGGAAATTAGCTTATGATGATGTTAATAGAGCCGTGTGGAAATTTGAAAGCGCATTCCTTAATATTAGTGAAAAGTAGCATAGTATGTTATAATCATTTAAAGATGCAGAGAATTTAAAGCCTTGTGAAAGCTTAACCTTGTGTAAACCTGCTACGAGACACTAAAACTGAATTTTGTTACAGAAATCATTCACAGGACCTTTGAGTACAAGAGAGAGACTGTTGCAGAAACCCTGGCAACACAATGTTTACTGCTACTCTTTTTACTTAAATCTGCATGCACATTTTCTGAGAATGGGAACCTTTTGCCTTATAAATTGACTCTGTTCATAGCACACTGTGTGCAATGCATATTCAAAAGTCATGTCACACGTCAATTACTCCTTAACTCGAGCCTGCTGTTAACGATTCTTTGTCTGCATGATAACAGTCATGACCAAGACACGTACAAAGTGTCTGTTATTACAGTCACGAACTAACTTTTTTCATCCAATCAAAGAAAGCACTATTTCTAAGGTTCAGAATATGTTGAGCCATTCCTTGAGATCTCCATATAACCAACAGTCTACTTTAGAGTACGATTTTCGGTGCCTAATTATGGGGCAATGTAGAAATGTCCGAACGTGGTTATTCCGTTAAAGATATGTTGCTTGCTATTGTGGTAATGCGAATGGGCAAAGACTGTTAAATATCCATCAATTGGTAAAGTTGTTCTGAATTTCTCTGTGGATCTTTGAATAGTAACATTCTCTTATCAGATACTCTGCACAGTATTGCATAAGTTTGTTTGTCCTATTCTATATTCCTCCATTCTGTCACTACCCCACAAATAGATCTGTAAATCGATGCTGGACTGTCAAAACTTAGCAACCGCTATATACAGCAATTAATGAAGCTTCGTTTTTGAATGAATCACAGAAATCCGAACAGTCACACTGTCTATTAAAGGCGGTCTTTTTTATGATATTTTTTTGATGTCTTAAATATACATAGCTTGTGCTAATGAGTCCCAATAGGAGTAATTTCAATTAGTCGATTGGCTATTTTCGTGTCTTGCCCCAATAGATCATTTCCTGTGTCATTTTCAAACCGGACTTTCTTGTACGTTTTGGGCAGTTCCACTTCTGGTTGCAGACATTTTATTAAAATGCCAAAAAGATTCTTGTGTATTATTTCTCCATAACTAAAGGAACTATTATTCCTCATTATATACTACCAGATATATAGGTAGATAGATAGGCAGACAGATAGATAGATGGATTTACATATAATCAGCACGATTATCGTCGTATGCCAGAGTGCTCGATGCATAAATGCAGAGCGACACATATAGAGAAGCGCTAAAGAAAAACATAGAGATTTTGCTACTCTGAGTTTCACGTTTTTCACGACCTTCAGGCAAATTTTGACACCTCACTTTATAACGCACGTGGTGGAACGCGCGAATCTAGGGAGATGTGTCCTCGTTGATAGATTTTGGGAAGACAGGGTAGAAAGAGAAGGCTTGGGGGAGGGGGGGGGGAAGATCCTGACTGCTTTATAAACTTTATTTCTGTTCTTGCTACCATTTGTGTCCACGAAATAAAAGTATGTTTGCTTCGTTAAGGCGACTGTTGAGGCCGTTGTCGACATTTGTACCCTGTTTAAACTATCATCGTGCTAGGCCCCAGCTCGATTTGAGTAGCCAGCTTTCAATAAAAAATATGGGCATAACTTGAAACGTGGCTGGAAACGTGCTAACTCATGTGATGGATGCACTGAACCAAGAAAATGCACACGTTGTACACAGTACAACCACTCTACTTGTTCGTACTGCCTTCGTACTTTGATCATAATGAGCGTTAGTCATTGTAGATGTTGTCTAGTGTAGGGGTTTTCTATACTTTTAAAAATAAATTTGACATTGGCAACGTTCTCGAGTTTATCAAGTCTATTTTCGAGTTTTGGGGAGATGTTTTGATATAAAGTACTTTATAAATAAAGAAACTTGACTTTTATTTGGTCTTAAATTCTACCAATTTATTTCAATTTAGACTCCAAACAATGGGCAACATATATTCCATGCAACTAAGTTTGATCATTTATGGGCTACTATAACTTTAATGCGACAGATCCTGCCGCCATAAAACTATTAATGAACAAAATTCACTAGATTATGATACTATCTATAAATACACAGGAACAGTTCGAATACAGAAAATAAGACAACGTAAATAATTCATTCTCCGTTTTTATACAATGTTAAGGGGGATACCATAACAAACAAAGCAAATTCCATGTACAATAAAGACAATGACAATGTCCTAATGGTTAACAAGTGGGTTCATGATAACAGCACAAGTGCGTTCTGTTCCAACAATGCGCTAACCAGTTAGAGCTTCAAAATGTTCCTTTCATTCGACATAATTATACGCTTGCAAATGTGTTCAGAAGACTGTCTTTTAAACCATTAACTAGCAGGGTACTTTCCTTCACTGATCAGTCGTTTTTTCTCCTCTTGGATTCTGTTGTATCGTTCTTTCTGTTGTAGCAATGAAATGGGACATAGAAAATTCTAAGTGTAGCAGCTTGCGAACAGAACAGTGATAACTGACCAAGAAAGAGAAGAGTATTATGTGATGGCCACATTCACACATAACATGAATCATAATATAGGCAAATGAAAGAATGCTTTTAGTTTTTTGTCAATTAATGTTTTCATGTATTCAACTCTTACTCCATTCACAAACACAAGAAAATCATTCTCAAATTTGGTTAACGATGTTTTTCAATTTTTTTCTTCTCCTTATGTCTTATTTGCAAACAGGAAATTAATCATCTGCCATTTGGCCGACCGAACTGACAAACAAAGTGGAAATATAAAACAAGGATGAATCATTACAACATTGTCAAAATCAATATTTTTCAAGAAAATTTCATAGATCCGGTTTCGAACGTTGCAACGGACAGTTCCATTCGCAATTTGAAAAGGACAATATCGACCAATGAGAATGCGCTACTTCAGGAGAAAACGCGCGAGGAATCAAAGGCCTGGCAATCATATAATGCCCGAGGTTATCGAAGCATAATGATCAAATGTTGCTCTTGGAGCACTTGCAAATCAGATCATTGATATCCGGATAAGCTTCAAGGGGCTTTTTTATATCTTTCCTGAAAATGAAACCGAATCTAGCAAAGTGTTTGAGGTGGCTCAAGGCATGTGGACAACAGCATAATCCATCTTCAACTGAATGTAGCCAAGATTGACAAGAACAACTTTGTTTGCTCGAAGGCTAATCAGTATTTCCTCGTTATTTCGCTTTTCATTTCAGTTATGGAAAATTTGATGGGTTTGTGATTTATCATACAATACAACCTGATCAATGCCTCCTGAAGCAGAATGATCCGTAAGCATTTTGCATCAGTAAAGGGCAAGGGTGTGAATGTGGTTTTCATAATCGTTTGTGGTGAATATGTAGAGAGTCACCGCATGCCTGCAGAGAGGATTTTCTGGGCATGTCAAGAAAGTTGTACAGGGGGGGGGCAATTTGGGGCAAGGAATCAGCTTTGGATGTCCCCCTTGCCCCCCATAGCTCCGTGCCTGCCTGGCCATCTTCTTGAGAATTAACATTGAGATTAGGAGACTTCTGTTTAATTGCTTCAGAATATTTGTACATTTCTGCACTGATGTTGGTTGAGATTTATAACAGGGCAGTGATATGATACATTCAATGACTTAAAATAGTGCAATATATGAAAAAATAAAATACTCTGATGTATGGCTGGAAGACACAGAATCGGGCAGCTGGATGCAGTGCTGCTGGGAAGAAGACTGGGGCAGTTTGGGCATGTGAAGAGAAGAAGTGCAGATGA
Source organism: Carybdea cf. marsupialis auct. non (Linnaeus, 1758) (assembly GCA_010016065.2). Classification (NCBI taxonomy): domain Eukaryota; kingdom Metazoa; phylum Cnidaria; class Cubozoa; order Carybdeida; family Carybdeidae; genus Carybdea; species Carybdea cf. marsupialis auct. non (Linnaeus, 1758). The sequence goes on along the minus strand of JAAAKL020013877.1, from coordinate 1,759 downwards.
AGTCCTAGCCAGAATAGGAAGTTTGTAGGTACCTGGCCAAAGACCACCTGGTAGACCAAAGAAGACCACCAGGTAGACCAAAGAAGACCACCAGGTAGACCAAAGAATTCCACCAGGTAGACCAAAGAAGACCACCAGGTGAACCAAAGAAGACCTAAGTCAAGAATATGGAGGAGTACATGAAACAACTTAACACTGTAAAGGCAATGGTATCAAATAGAGATGCATGGAGATGAAAAAACACGTAAATCAGAAAAGTAAGTAAGTAAAGCTTTTCAATGAAAAATACTGTGCAAACAAACCTCCTTTCTGTGATGTAGGCATTCATAATAATCTTCCTTCTCTGTGTTACACCCATAGAAGCCTTCATGTTTACCTTTGGCTCTTACACATTCCACATAATCATGATAGAATATGAAACAGCGCCCTTTGCCACCAGTGTTACCAAAACCTTGACTCATTGTGATTCTGAAACCTAGACCAATAATAAATATGATAGAAATACTACTTAATATCAAGATGATTACAAATGTTTCACTGGGTACTTTGACTGAGTTAGTAATATATGGTTTAACTAGCACTGATAAAAGAACACACATGGACTCCTATGAAGATATTGGTTATCACCTGTATGTGTCTACATAAATACTAAAGTATCCACTAGACTATTTCACTTTGAACTGATTAAGAAATCTTTCTCCCACAAAAAGGCAAGTGTCAAAATTTTACACATTTAAAAGCCCCCTAAATTTCATTTCAGCGAGAAAAATACATGGACGGAATAAGGAGAGTGACTGGAGGAATTAAGTCCGCCCCAGAGTTGATACAGATGGTGAGAGAACGAGATGCATGGAAATCCATGATCGCCGACGTCTTTGAATAGATATGGCATTCGAAGAAGAAGGTCATAAATTTCTTGTTTTCTCAAATGTCCAATTACAGCATTACTTAAGATTTAAAATCTAATATAGTATATTTAAGGCTATTTTAAAATGGCAGTCTGTTGGCCATGTACAAATTTATTAAAGGTTACTTAGAGGCAATGGTACATTTATCACCTCATTAAAGATGATGAAAATGACTGAATTAAGGAATTGTGACAACACTTACAGAAAACATAAGCTTTTTAAATCTACACTGAGATATAAACAATGGCTATAAAACAAATTTAATATGTTGACACATTCATTAAGATATTAAAAACATGACTGGAGACTGAAGGGGTAATTTGTAAGTAAACTTCTTTAAGTATTAATCATACCTAACTTAAGAATTCATTTGGAAGACTGGGAAAATGATTGTAAGACAAATTGAGTATAATGTTGCTTAATTTGGAATACACAAAAGTCTTACACTCAATTGGTGGTTAACGTTGCATAAACATATTAGGAAAACAGTGGGTGCTATTGCCTCTGCAACACCTATTCAACTGAGCCTTTGATACTTATGATCAGCTTATGTATACAGTATACATAAGAAGATATGTGTCAGTTCAAATTTCTGTTTCCTATGTGTAATCAAGTATTTAGACCAACCATTCTTATATGGTACAATAGGTATTAATAGATACAGTAGGTATTAGTAGATACAGTAGGTATTAGTAGATACAGTAGGTATTAGTAGATATAGTAGGTAGTAGTAGATACAGTAGGTATTGATAGAGCAATTCCACTGTGACGGATGTTACATTCAGAAGGAATTTGAGAATGAAAAACTTCTCATACAACTATATTTGTATTTCTAATGACTTAACTTTCTT
>JAAAKL020013876.1:0-12234 GCA_010016065.2 Carybdea cf. marsupialis auct. non (Linnaeus, 1758) | reverse complement strand
AAATATTACTTTTTATGCGTTCATCCCTTTGCAAACTAGGAACATAAATAAAGAATAATAGTAAATCAGGAAGCCAAATCAGACAAAGTTAAATGACAAAGAGCGTTTCTCTGTTTGATTTCCGTCATAATCGGTTTTGAGTATGAAAATATCCCATCACCAATTTAATAGGCCAGTCTCTACATATCGTTTTCTTTCAGACACAGCTCACGAATTTTCCTTAAGACAAAAATACGCCGTCAGTGTAGCAGAGATAATCAGGCATTAAGATAAGACTGAACTGAGGTGACGTGGAAACCTCCATCATTTAACTCTTTACAAATCCAATTGGATAACAGATTCCATAACACGTTATAAAATCTATGATTTGATCATATATGTGGTCATGGTTGTGCCGTTGAAATCCGTAATTATGCCGCATGAATTATAAATTGCAATGATAGGTGTTGAAACAAAACAAAGGTCTCCTATAAACGCAATCGGCTTATCTGACAGTGCACATAATCAAATAAAAAGACATCTTCGAGCCTGCGATTCTTCGTCTTCCCCGTCGATTATTTAAATTAGCTTAACCAAGTTCTTTAGCTTCTCTTTCACGATTTTTTAGCTCCTAGAGGCTTTGGACGAGGAGCCTCGAGTAACTGCCAAAAGTAGGATTGGCTGGAGGAGACGCATCATCGCCATCGCCAAAGGCCATGTAGGCCCTAAACCTCGATGGCCCAAGGCACCAAAGTATGCGAGACTTCCCTCAACACCTCAGCTTTGCCAATTGGCTAGCTGGCTGTTAAAAATGGAACTGCCATTAGCTAAGCAATGGCGTTTCCATGATGAGGCTGACTGGGCCAATAGTAGCGGCCTCGTGTCACCAAGGGACTCTGTATTTCAATGTTAAAAATAGTATTCTTTAAGATAGTAGTTCCCAACCATTTACAACCAAGGACCCCATTTACGAACTTCATAAGAACTTACGACCCCAGAGAATAACCATTCTAGCAAAGAAGGTCTAAGGCCCCCCTTCGTCCCATCTATGGGTCCCAGGGTGGAGCTTTCAGCTAGTGGTTTCTTGAATAAGTTATATAGAAGACATGTCGTAATGTACGGCGTGAGGATGCTATATTTCCGTGTTTAAAATCTGGTGGAAAGACTCTCGGGAATTCACTCAAAGCACAGTGTCTTTGTTATCTGAAATGGAAATAAGTTTTGTACGTACGATTTACGGATCCTTTTTTTCCCCTTCGTGATGTTGTTTCACCTGCAGTTGATGTATTACTAGAAGTAAGGACAGGAAGAAACAGAAGGAAATATTCAAGGAATTTCCCATTTACAGAAACCATAACAGCTCCTGAAAGCTGGTAGTTAAGAGTTTCGAGTTTCGCTTCTTTTATGCTAACATCCTCGAGGGGAAATTTATGATCCCCTTTGACCTCATTATCTGTAGAAAATCATTGTAACCAAGGTATCGATGTTAACAATACGATCCGAAAACAAAACGTTGTACGCAATTCCTGGGCTTCTGTATCTATTTACGCAAACGAAGATAAGGAATTGAAAGACCTGCAAGAGAGAATACGGATCATGATTCTTTCACGGAAAGAGTTTTGTGTTGTTTCTACGGAAGCATAATTATTAACTTGGAAAGCCTGTTGTTTCTCTGTTTTCCAGCACAGCAGTTATCATGAAAGCAGCAGGAATTTTTTTCATTAAGAGGCCTTTTATAGTATTTGTAGCTAAAATGTAATCTATGGACTTAATGTCGACGTCGTATGATTCCTGAAAAAGCCTTTAAATCACCACATGATTCCAAATCTGTCGAAAGAAGCATTGTTAGAGGAAATGGGTTATGTTCTAATCAATAGAATGGAAACTATTTACTTCAGATCTACTTATTTGGGCTGTGTTTGGATTTAAAAGCCTTTTAAAGCATTCTCTAACTATTATCTTGTTTGTCATTCAAGGCAATACTTTGTTCATAGTGTATGACAATCCTTTTGAATCAAGGACTATAAATACGATTGACTAACCGTTGCTCAGACCAGCCATATCCTAAAAAGCACGTTGATAGAGGGTAGACTGGGAATAACTCAAGCATAAATGTCATGTTGCCATAAAAATTGACCTCTTCATAAGAATATGTTTACCTTCTTTTTTTCTTGGAAAATGCATGACCTTCTCTGGTTTCTGGTATACATTATTGTCTTTCTTTTCTTTTCTCTTTCCTTTCCTTTCCTCTTTCCTCTCTCCTTGTACAGTTTTTCATGTTCTCACAAGAGCAATATATACACAGATCAATTTTGATACTTTACTATGGAAATGTGCAGCAAATTAGTCTTCAGCTTAAGTCATGCTGCAGTGATTGGACTATCTGCAGCGTTCTTTCTCTCTCTTTCTCTAATTATCTTTCATCACTGTGGTTTTTAATCTCACCATGATTTTCAGCCTCCTTACAATTTCCGTAACTGATTGTAATTTTCAGCCAAGTTTAAAATCTTTCAAGTGAATGAGCTCATACCCCTTGACAGTGAAAGCAGCATAAAGTTAAGAAAGATTATAAGAATGAAATTCAAGGCCTACTAAAACTGCGGCTTGTTTCATTTTGTCAAAGCTTTCCGTTCGCTTGTCCTCAGGACAGTACATCGAAACTAAAACTAAAACATCGAAACTAGTCACATTTTACATGTACTTACAGAGTGACAATATTATAAAAATGAGGCTAACATTGACAGTGTTGACATTATATTGATAGTTAGGTAGAGACTATTATAAGAAGTAGCTGAACAAAAGAGCATGAAATTACGGGATCCATAGTGCATCCTAACACGTTCACAAGCTCTCAAACTAGCACCACGCTAAAAATGCGATCTTTAATATTTTCCTCCACCTTTATTCGATAATCGACTAGCTGCGGTATTTCGATTTTAAAGTGGGTTTATCTAGTATACGAGTAAACAAGACCTCCCCTCCCTATCTGGCACTAAGTTGATTCGTTCTGTTAATGACTTCATCCATCTCTTTATTTTCTAGTTCTGTTACAATGTTTCTTACAATGAAATCGATTAAAATCTGTTAATTTATACCTATAAGCGCTGTTTTTACTGTTTTATACCTAGTAATATCAACAGAGATGTATTGGACGGTATCTAGCAAAATCTATGTTTCTAAAGTTTGATCAACTTCACAATATTGGCCTAAGTACGTAAATAAATACCACCATAATCCTCTGTTCAGTCAAAACCCTTTAAATATACTACATGCAAGTCAGGTATGTATTAAAAAGTACTAGATGCATCACACACCTCAATGGTGGTCAGAAAAGACAGTTGGACCACTGCCAGCTTCTGGCCAAATTCTATTGCATAAGAACCTAACGTGCGGTAGCGCCTATTGACTTGCTTTGTAGATGCTTTTTTGATTTGCTTCTAACCATACCGTTACCAGGAATTAGTTGGTAGGAGAGTAGACACAAGTTATGTACTTAAACAAACTTAAACTCCAAGGCAGTAATGATCTAGGCACAGTTTAGCAGGTACCTGCAAGGCGTCTATTGTTGATGAACCTGTAGACTATGATCGAAGATCTCAGGTGATCCACGTAATAAACTATGATTTTAATCCACGAATTCATGCTTATGAATACCCACTTTGTCTTCAGATCACAAGCCAGGTTTCTTGATTCGATGCGAGGCTTGGTGCGTCAGAATTGGTTAGCAGTAGCATTTACTTATTTATATTGTGCGCAAAATGGCATCTAGAGTTAGGCCCTCTTAAAAAGCTGATGGGCCTAGATTTATCGAGACATTACACTTGCGAGGACAAATCAAATCTAAATAAACTCGTGCAATTACTTCAAAGTATACAAAACTACATGTACTCAAGTGTAAAATGTATTGAATCCGCGTCGTTCGATCCTAACCAACATACCTTCGGGTAAAACTTGATGGATCATTATCTTACCAAGCGCATGCGGATGAACGAAAATAAGTTACTCCACATGTCTATCTGTATATGGGGGCTAGCTGAAACAAAGTCTCTAGGCCCTCTTTCAGAACCATCACACTAGCATTAGTATTTTCTTCTGAACAGCACTGTTTTGTAAGACAGGGATGTAGTGCTAATACTAGAATATTGAAGTCGGGCTAATAGAATCAGTGCTAGTTATCTAAGGATTTTTACGGACATGCATGTTAGGCTCATACGAGAAACAAGGAAGCTCTAAAGGCATTTGAAAGGTGGCTCAGTTTTGATTATGATCCTCGAATGCCCCTCTTACAATGTCATTGGTCTTCCATTTCTTCTACCTCAGTCTACAAAAGATGTTCTATCCTTATTCCGAACGTGAAATTTGTGAAGACCTACAGATGTTATAGACCAAAAGAAAACTTCCTATCCTTAAATATGGCAATGGCTGTACACTTAGTAAATACATTAAAGATTGTTTTATTATCACACAGAATACTTAGATTCACGAATTTTTGTAACTAAAAATTTTAACAGGGTGTTGTCATTTACACACTAGCCAGAAAAGGAAGGGACTACAGTAAAATCATAGGCATAAAGGTGCCCTTTTTAGATGTGCGTATGAACAAGGAATAGCTGAACTATGCTATGACTGGTTAAATACTCATGTGATGACATCAGGGTTTTAAATCCACATCTTCAGATCGTGCATTGCTAATTAGTCTGCTACGTAAGGGTTCTCCAAATGATGATTTCTGTCGTCGCATGAAAGGCATTGCAGCATTATTTTGCACTAATTTTATACCCATTTTACAGCGTGTGATAAACAGCTGTGAAGCAATTTAACCAAAAACATTTACTGGTTGAAATGACAATTGGCTAACACAGACGGTGTTGACATTTCAATTACAATTAGTTTTCTAGAATTGTATTAGAAGTCAGTTTGTACAACTGAAGTCGACAAAAGCTCCTGGCCATAATAGCATACAATCAAGAATGTTTGAAGACGGTGTAGATGGTATCGCGAAGCATTTAGCATACATTATTAATTCTTCAATTAGAACTTCTTCAGTTCAAATAACTTGAAGATTAGCTTTTCAGTTCAATTTTTCCTGATACAGATTAATGATCTTACAGAAGTTGGTAAAATGTAAGATTCAGACGTGTGACGATGGCATTCTTTATAGACATGCCTCAACAAAACGTAACTGAAATAATTTTAAACTCTGATTGAAGACTTGACAAATATCGGAAAATGGCTATGTAACAACAGACTTGTCATAAATTTTAAAAGGGGGAAAACCAAGGCCATGCTATTCGATACTGCCAAACGACTGCACTACAAATTCGATTTAAAATATCGTTCAATGGCAAACTCATATACTTTGTGAGAGGATACAAGTATCTCGGAGTGCAATTAGATGTTATATTGAATCTGCAAAAGTATTTAATAAGCATCTTAAAAATTGCAGCAACACGAATTAAGCTTTTGAACAGAATAATGCCATGAATTTTGTGCTTTTAAAAACGTATCACTATGGTTTGTACTCACTCATTAAATATTCCATTTTCTACTATTCTAAAGATATTTATTCTAATGAAAGCAGAAATATATTCTTTCAGAGAAGACGTCGAAGTCCACCTGGTATTGTAAACCAGAAATTTTCTTTACAGCAGTAAGCTGGCATTAAAATCAAATTATGTTCTCCATGGCCTATCTTCTATAATTATTAGAGTAAACGCCTGGTAGTGCTGCTAGCACGGTCCACGTACTGCTCTCTCTAGGTCAGAATATTTCGTCCTGACAACAATATGGTCCGTTCATTATTGTTTCTTCAGCACTTTTCTAATTTTTATTCTGCGCTTATTTGACACTGGGTTTTCTGAGACATCTACTCTTAATTTCTGTTTTCTAGCTCATTTCCAAAACTCTCTAAGAATTGGACAGCTGAGTTCACTTCACTTTAGTTCTCCTCAAAAAGTTTCTAACATTTATTAACTTTTCTCCTCAATTTCCAATGTGCCCCTCAAACATACTGGAATTGAAGAAACCTGCACTGTTGAGATTTTAGTATATTTACTTTATGTGTGCTCCACGTCATTCTTCTGTTTTCATCTTTGATCTCAGATTCAATGTCTTTGGCCAGTATTTGTCTCTAGTGGGCACCTATATCTAGAAGTTGAATGCGTTCGGTAATGCAATTAAAACTAATTAGAGAGGGAAACTAGATAGGGTTGCTCTTTTTCATTCTTGTATCTCACCATACGTCTTGGAGTGACAACGTTCATCACAATAACCTAAGAGTAAAATGTTTTCTGGTCATTATATGCTGATGTGGTTGTTCGTTAAAAATACGAATACAAGTAAGACATGGAAGCATTTGAATGATTCCAGCACAGGTGCCTACGCAAGATGCTGAGTATCAAGTGGCAAGACATGAGCAAAACGTTCAGTGTATTACAGCAGGCTTACGTTTCTAGCCTGGAGAGTGTTGCGGTGATAAAACTGTTGAGGTGCAGTAATCACGAAATGAGGACTGAAGCGCTGACTTTCTAAACAGATGTTCTATTGTGGGATGGGTGCAAGGGAAGAGGGATAAAGAGGGGTCAAAGATAATATACAAAGATGGGCTGAAAAAGATCTTAAAGGTATGTAACATTACAACCAGTGAATGGAAGAAATTAGCTGAGAGATGTGTAGAGCGGAGACCAGCAGTTAATCAAGTATGAAGAGCTTTGAAGCTAAGAGGAATCTTAGCATCATAAAAAGGAGAAAAAGGATTGAGAGAATCAATCACTCAATCACAAGTTCGAATTTCTGTCTGGTCCGAACTGTTCCACATATAATAGAGGCTTTTAGTCTCGAATTGGTCTTTCCAGCCATTATGAAGCCAGCCAACAATAGAATGGACACCAATTTTCTGCACAGAAGAGGAGACGACGATGAACGACAACGACTTTGGCGATATGCGGTTGGAGATTGTTTTCTGGTTTTGTACCTAAATATTGCAAAGGTTTGTTGGTGGTACAAAGGAATAAAACTGCACGAAATAGCGAAATCATTTTAGTACTGAAAAGCTTTTTACGCCTGACACTCCTCAGAACGCAAGAATGTCAGAATTGAACATGGAAGGGGGTGAAGGAACATAGTACCCTACGGTGTCTTAAAATCAGCCAATCTGAGCTCTGACTGCCAGATTGGTGTTGTTTTGACCATTCAGTGTTTCATGGTTAACCGAGAAGGCCCAATGAAAAGACAAATTCTAATGTCTGCAAGCAACGGTTTTCTTGCTTTAATGCTTAATTTCAGGAAGGCTAAGTGAAAAGCAGATCTACGACCCTGGACTAATAGAAGTTAAACGTTTACTAAATTTCGGTGAAAATGGAGCAAATCACGCAAGACAATTACCACATGAAAGGGGCGTTCAGGTCTGGTATTATTTATTTGCTAGACCTCTCCGCTTAGCAGCAGAGAGGTCTGACATGCAAATGCCCAAAATGCTCGTTTTCAAACTGAACAATATTTTGGAACGGGCGTTGGGGAAACTTTCATATTTCATAGTCCAAAGTTGTAGCTTTACCTATTTTACGGAAGGGGTCATCCATATACAATTTTAAACAGTCTGGGTTTTTAAACAAGTACCACCCTCTGGCAAAGTCACATTGTTTAGCAGTATTTTTGGTTTTAAAAACCCGAGGTGGTTGTTTTTTTGTAGGAGCTGATGCTTGGCGAATACAGGACGGGACATACTGTTTAATTCTATCAACTAACATCAAAGTCATGCGTCCAACATAGCGAGACTCGTATCGGCAAGAAAAAGAGTACACAACAATGCTTCAATTTGTGGAAAGAACATCGTCTTTTTGATTAGTTGAGAACGCTTTCTGACATGTATAAACTACGAGTGCAGCAAATAAACTAAGTGTATAAACTACAGCAACAAAACCCTTCTTTGATCGGGTTTTCGAGACAAAGCGAAGCGCTATCAAGCCAGGGCAGTTTTAAGTACACGGGACATTTCTTTGGTCCAGAAGGTTTCTTGCTGGAAAACAGAGATAATTTTGATTTGATGTTTGAGTTGATAACATCTTCAGAAAAGCGTTAGACACATTAACTGCTTTAATGTATTGATATGTGGCCATAATTTTTCCGTAGAACAAATCATCAGTGCGCCTTGAGCCAAAGTTTTGATGAGGTTCACCTTACGTGTTTTGGGGCTGAGAGAGGTTGAAGAATGTGTTGACCAGAAAATGCAGGTTTCCTATACACACTGGTCACGAATTTAGTGCCATTCTTTTCCACCGAAACGTCGAGGAATAGCATGGAGTTGTTTACCTGCTTTTTCAAGGTAAAATTTATTGCCTGGTATAATTTGTTGAGTTTCTTAAGAAATTCTTCTCACTCAGATTCATTTTCAAAAATGGCAAATGTGTCGTCTACATAATGAAAATATACTGCAGGTTTTGGGAAGATTCAAAAACTTGAAGTTCAAAGAAACCAACTAAGATATTAGCCATCGCTGGACCCAACGGACTGCCCATATATTATTGAAGCTGATTTCGACACCACGTGTCGCAAACTCCATTTATTTAATGAATACCTCCTCAGGGAACGGTGGACACACGAGCTCTACCCGGTACAATGCGTCGACACATATCTTAATTGTCTTGTCTAAGGAAACATTTGTAAGCAAGTTACTGATGTTGGAAGAACACAGAAAAGTCTCACGAGAACCAATTTAGCAAAAGTGAATGAGTCCTTGATACATTTTTCTGAATAAAGCTCGAGTACCGGTTGTAACAGTTCTGATAGCCACTTGGCCATTTCATATTGCGAAGACCAATCATAGAAAGTATTGGTCGAAAAGGCAATCCTTTCTTGTGAGTTTTGGGGAGGCCATACATCCTTGGACGCTGTGAACCCAAAGGCCAGATCCTATCGTAAACTTCGCGTGGTAAAAGACCCTTTTTGACTAAATCAAATAAAAGCGTTTGGATACGCTGTTCAATTTTTAGTTTGTTGTCGTTCTTTTCGGCATTACCCAGGTTTGGAATTTGCTTTAATCTTGCAGTATGTTATCCATTTTGTGGATATGATCTTTCTCTTTGACGATAACGACCCCTGATCCTTTATCAGGCTTTGTGATAGGGATCTCTCGATTGTTTCTTAGATATTTTAGAGCCTGGAAAAATTCCCGGTGTATGTAAAAATCCATGAGACCGATCAGTGTGCCGCAGTAAACACGGGCCAAATCGCTTAGCCGACTTTAGGGAGTTCATTTCATCTGCAGAGAAAGGTTTGTTTTTGTAAGCTGAGAATGAAGAATTTCAAACTCGGCGCAAATTTCTTCTCTGTTTACTCTTTGTGGTGGAATGCAAAACTCAAGACCATGTTGCAAGACAAATTTTTAAGCCTCCGGAAGCGAGTAATTAGAGAAATGTTTAATGTGAGCTTTCCTATCACATAGCATGTTGCCATACCGATTCTTGAGTAACAAAGCCATGTTTTTAATGCGTCGTCGGTGGGGTTGATTTCTTCATCCGCTGATTGATTTCCGAAATGTAGAGGGAAAAGCGAACCAAAGAAAGAAAGAAATTATCCAATTTTTATAAACTGCTCCCTACATGCTTTATGAAAATATAGCATTTTATTTTTTGTTCTCTTAATTTCGTCCGTTGGAAATGCACGTTAAATAGTTGGACTATGCCTAGCATGTGATCTAGCAAATTCGTAAGGAAACAAATGAACGAACAAGGTGATTCGCCAAACATAACTCGTAAAAGGAAACAGAGAACTGTGCAGTCCTTACCTTACCTCTAAACTTTATAACTTTGCTCCGACCTCCGATTTCTTCCTAGGTTTTGCTCTGCATTTGATAATTACTCAGTTTGAAGGGCGAGCAAGGGGCTTTGGGTAATGGGATGAAAATGGGGGTAACATTGACGTAATCAATGCAAATATACCAATCAGTTGTTGAGAAACAGTGACATGTAGGACGACTGACGTCACTGATCAAGGGAATTCGCATTCCAGAAAACGGTTACAGGAAAAAAGCAACATAGACACTGGATTCTTTATTTGTTAACTGGTTTTCTTAGCGTACAACTTAAAATAAACTTTGTAAACGAGGCTAGTGGTATTTGCCATTGACGTAATGCGTAAAGCAATAAGAAAATTGACCATGTGACTGTCAGTTAAAGGAACCGGTATTGAAAGTTAAAGGTGATAAAAATAATTTAGTAATGTCACTGACTACAATTATGGATCAGAAAGTAATCAAGATATAAGAAATAACAAGATGTTGTTGCGCTACCAGCTAAAACAATGATAAGAAAGCAAATCACCTACTCAATTTTTATCGAGTTCCTGATTTGCAGATATTACATCGCCACAGCTCAAACAAAATGTAGAGCAGTTGGCAAGAAATGATCGACCTCGTATTGGAAACTGAGTTTCACCTGTTCTTATACTTAACACCTGAATCTACCCCAAAGATCCCGTACTAGTATTTTTTTTTGTTTCTATTCCATTTTGAAAAGGTTCGGAAGCCTTGAAACCGGGGTTTTCGGTTCATTCGAATAAGATGATTTAACAGTGTTTCTTCGAGGAACAAACGATTTCGAACTCTCGTGACAACCTTTGGTATCAACCATTCACAGAGAGCTTTGTTACGGATAATGCACCATACATACAGAATGAGGCAAACATTTGGACCTCTACATAGTGTCTGCGGTCGAAAACTGGTTCACCAACATGGACATTATGAAGATCTTCAAGAAACAACTGCCCAGCCATTACAGAAGTGAGGCCAAAAAAACTGACTCAACCCTGCGGAGGATTTTGAATATCCTTATCATACACCTCTACCTGACATCATGCATACCTTGGTAGAGCAGTCAAGAAAGCTGATTCAGAGGGTGAGGCGGCAAGACTGCCGTATCTTTACAAGTAATTTCTGTCGCTTGCATTTTCGAATTATTATGACACTGCCATGTTTGAAGATCACTCTGAGGCCACTAGGTATTACTGCAGTCACAACAGCAAGAAATGAGAATAAGGCCCACAAAAATCTTTTTTATTTTAAATTTTAGTAGTTGATGAGTACAAATATCTACTAACCCTTAATGGACTTTAAGATGTATGTACTACTAATTAAAAAGAAAGTTGATGAGACTGGGTTAACAAAGTCAATCCATTTGGAACTAAATAAGGCCTTGATTCAGGACAACTGTGACAAGTAAATTGTAAATGATAAACTATGACTCTTCTTTGCTTTTGTAAACCATATTAATAAAATAGTAGAAGAGATGAAAACGGCTTTCGTAAGGATAGGTCAACTATACCTCAAACCCTAGCCCTTAGACGCATCATCGAAGAGATGAAGTTATCAAAGAGAGATAATACCATCATCTTTGTCGATTTTTACAAGGCATTCGACAGTGTGAACCGTAAATCCATGTTACGAATCCTATTTAATTTTGGCATCCCTTCCGAAAATATCCAAGCAATTTCAGTAATTATGTACGAAAATCCAACAAGCTTTGTGCAAACACTGGATTGCTCAACCGAAGAGTTCTTAACCACATATGGTATACTCCAAGGTGACACACTTGTACCGTACCTCTTTGTCATTGTATTCGATTACATTCTTCAACAATCGCTTGATCTCCAGAACACCAAAGGCACCGACGTCAAACTACACTAGCCTCCCAAAAGTATTTGAACACTGGCAACAAAAATGGCTTTCTGCAAAACAGTAAAACATGTAACCAAGTTTCACCGAAAAAATTTCGCGCCAAAATAGAGCCAGGTTTTGTCAAAATTTTTACCAAATAAATTAGGTTTTTCTGCAAAGCATCAAAATATTTCAATTCATCTACATGCCATGCCGAAACGTAGAGAACTTTCGTACGAGGATCGACTCCATCTAAGATTTTTGAAGGAAAGTGGTTTTTCGTATAGAAAAATTGCGGAGAAAACCGGATGTAGGCCTTCAACTGCTCACTATGTTTACAACTGTTATTTGCAAAGGGGGTAAGTTGCGAAACAACATAGATGTGGCCGACCAAAGAAATCTTCTGCTCGGGCTGAGCGATACATTTGTCGTAGGTCAAGGCAAGAATGATACCAAACCCTTCTGACGATAAAAAGTAAAGTAAACTGTGATAAGTTAAAAAGAAAACAGGCTTCAATCAATTTGGTGCGAAGAGTATTACATAAATATGGAATACGTAGCTACAAGAAGAAGCAAAAGCCATACATTTCGGCCCAGAACAGACA